>VDFB02346065.1:0-14684 GCA_007258455.2 Sequoia sempervirens | reverse complement strand
AAAAGAGAGTTCCTACTTTAGAAAGCTTCAAATGGTTTATTTTAACAACACCAAATCAATTGTGAGAGTTTTTGTTGTTCATTTTAGAGCACCAAAAGGAGGTTCCTACTTTAGAAATCTTCAATTTCTTTCATTTTAGATAGCACCAAAATCGAAATGTGAGAGTTGTTGTTGGTTCATTTTAGAGCACTAAAAGGAAATTCCTAACTTAGAAAGCTTCAAAATGGTTCATTTTAGCAACACCAAATCAAATGTGAGAGTTTTTCTTATTAATTTTAAAGCACCAAAACGAAATTCCTAAGTTAATAAACAAAAATATTTGTGGCTCCAAAGATCTTGGACTGATCGTCTTCTCTGCACAAAACTAGTATTTTCAAAATCCTACATAAAAATCCATTAATTCTTGCAAAACAAACAAAATGTTAACAAGGAAGGTCATTAAAATAGTGCAGGATCCATGCACTTGTCTTCCAAAGCAAATGCTTAGAAAAAAATCAAAAGCTTAGAAGAATTTTTTTACAAATGCTCAGAAATCAGGCAAAAGCTCAGATTTTCCGTACAGGTGTAAACCCAAAAAGATGCAAAAGCGTGCTTTTTGGAGAAAAAGTGCTAATCTTAGTGAAAAGGTGTAGTTCCCATGGAAAAAGCATAATTTATATGGAAAATGCTCATAATTCTTGTAGTCAAAAGTGAGCTTTTGTTGGGCAGCCTGTGAAACATCTCCAAAAGGCTCCCAAAATCCTATGACTTCAAATTTGCTCATAAAATGTTAGTAAGGAGGACCTAGGTCCCATCGAGTGTACCAAAATGTGTGAGGGGGAAGGAATCCATTAGGAAAAATGTGAAGGGAAATGATCAAATGTAAGATTGAAATCAGAAACTATCTAATCCAAAACACTTAATCTATCTTATTCCATCACTCATGAAATGCACAAATCTAAGCTATTTGAATGAAATGAGATCCTAAGATATTCAAAATGAATTCAAACAAACAAAAGAAGAGTTTACCATCCAATGTTGGAGTGTATTTGCATGATGTTGGGTTGTTTGTATCACTACAAAGCCTCCATTGTTTGGTGCAAAAGCTTGATGAATGATGCTTGTGTTTGAAGAAATGAGGAAGCTCTATCAATGGTGATCTTGATAGCACTTCGTTGCATAAGGTAAGTTGAAATTCTCATCCACATTTGTGAGAGAGGTTTGTTTTATAGGAAAAGAGATTTTAAATTGACGATCAAGATCGCATTAGAGAATATCCAGATCAACAGTCAAAATGTGTTGAGAGGATTTAGACATAAGAAGATTGTGCAAAGTTGATTGCACAATTAGGGTGATTGAAGAATAGATTGGATAGTTAGGGTTTAGTTAGGAATTAGATGGTTGAGTTAGAAAAATTAGATTGCTTAGTTAGCAATCCATGATTTTCTCAATCAAAAAGTGGGTGAGGAATATTAATTAATTAATTCCTTTTTGTGTTTGATTTTTGATAATTGATTTGAATAGTTTGATTTAATTATTCAAATTTTGGAGGGAAAGTGTGATAATTAAATTTTATTTTATTTTTTATTTTTTATTTTTTTAACAGGAGGGTAAAAAATTTATTGAATCATAATAACATTACAAAGTCCAAAGAAATAAACCCACAAGGGGCCCAACAAAACAAGAATTAATTCACACCCAAGAAGCACCTCATATCCTCAACAACCCACTCCTCAAGAACAGGGGCCATGTCATTTGGGAGATTGCCCCAATCATCCACATACCAAGAATCAGTCCTCTTCGTCGCCCATCTAGCCAGCCCATCAGCCACCCTATTGCACTCCCGCGGAATATGGCAGAAAAAAAATGGACTCCAAAGTAGAGCACATAGAAATAATATGCTTGACAACCACAGCTAGCTGCCAATTCACATCCTCCAAATTTCGCTTATTCAACATATCAATAAACACCTGAGAATCAGACTCACAAACAATCTGCCGCCACCTAAGGCCAACCGCATGCTCAATCGCCATAAGAATAGCACTCGCCTCCATAAGATTATTAATCTACAAACCATGATACATAGAAAAGAAAAAAACCACCACTCCTAGGTTGTCTCTACCAATACCACCAACTCCAACATGCCCAGGATTACCCCTAGACGACCCATCCATATTTATTTTTAGCTCCCCCAGAGCAGGCGGACACCAAAAGCCATCACGAGCAACCCTCTCGTGCCCACACCTACGATGCACTTTGCTCAAAATACTCCTATCCCCTGCAACAATACCCAGGGCATTACACCCAAGTACCCAGGGTCAATCGGCACAGACAAGTCACACTTTTCAGTCAAAGTCTCCTGAAAAGCCCCAAGGATTTGCCTCCAAAGTTGCCCCATGATCAATTTTTTATCCAATAAAATTTGTCTATTATGCTCTAACCAAATTTTCCAAACAATCAAACTAGGGCCAATGCTCCAAGCAATTTTAAGAAAAGAGGTTGTGGCAGGAGATGATCCCTGTCTCCTCCAAAAATCCTCCAAAGAAGAGACATGGCAACACAGTAAGCTCCAGAGATTCCACCAGTGATGCCAGATAGTCTTAACAAAAGAACATTGAAAAAAGAGATGTGAGAGGCATTCTTCATGCTGAGCACATAGAATACACATGGAGGGGCCCTGGAACCCACGTTTCCACAGATTGTCCCAAGTAAGAAACTTACATTGGACCACGAGCCAAGAGAAAAAATTACACTTAGGCCAAGCAAATTTATTCCAAACATGCTTCCACCAAGAAACCTTAGAGCTCCCAAAGACTTGTTTATCCAAAACCTGATAACCAAAGGCAACTGAATTTTTTTCTTTCAAATCAGGACCCCAAGCAAGCACATCACTCCCATGGAGAGAATTGCAGGCATGATCCGATAGAATCTTAGCAAGCTCTTGACGATCCTCCATCGCACCACCAGGAGGCCAATCCAAAGGGTCCTTCCACCTGGACACAGAAATCTGACCCAATGATTGTTGAGATTTAAAATCTACCACATGACACCAACCCGCCTCCCTGAAAATCTAGCACAAGCCCTAGAGGTGGGGATGGGAAGACACAATGGGGGGGTGTCCATCCCAGGAATCATGCCAGAAGAGAGCATCCCAACCCCCATTACAAATCCAAAAAAGTCCCTGCTTAACAAGCTTGGCACCTCATTTGAGGGTACTCTAGATCATAGAACCTTTCCCCTCCATACTGAATCTAACAACCTCCCTACTATCCACCGCCCCCAAATATTTGACGGTAATAATTTTATCCCACCACAAATGTTATTATGAACACCAACACCAATACAACTTTGCAGCCAAGGCCTTCCCATTCAAATCCGTCCATTGTAGACCAAGACCCCCTCCTGCTTTGGCCTACAAACAACATCCCACTTCACCAAGCTCCATTTCGCGAAGAAGGTTGCCGACTACGTAAAAATGACGAGATAATCTCTCAAAAATATTTAATAAACTTGAAGGAGAAGAAAGAACAAAAGCACCTATATAAAGAGGGAGGAAGTCAAACCATTGACTCCTTAGAAGAGTCAATTTCCACCGCTGGAAGAAAGCACCTGGTAAGTCCAATGACCTGACCAATCTTCAAATCCTAGCTTGAAGAGTCTCTGCCAAACCTTTTAGGGAGAGAAGGAATGGCAAGAGGGGTCCTTTCAAGATGTGAGAAAAGGAAGTGGAACCACCTTTAAAACAAAGAATACTTCATATTCTCCTTTGATAGCCTTGTATGCAAAATAGTAGATAGTTGACTTCCTCTATTTAATACGCTGTGGGTTCCCGAGGCCGCCAAGTAGCTGTCCAACACACTGCGCCAGTTGAGAGCCTCCTCAACCTTCGCCCTACCCATCAAGGCAATATCATCCACAAACTAAAGATGAGACTGAGGGGGAATATCATTTCCCCAAATCCAACCCTGAATCAAGCCGCTAGCTACTTGAGTGCGAATGAGCCTCCCCAAGCCTTCCGCAAGTAGGATGAATAAGTAGGGAGACAAAGGATCTCCTTGTCTGAGGCCTCTAGAAGCACCAAACAACTCTGTGGGCTCACCATTGATAAGCACCGAAAAGGAGGAAGATGTAACACAACTCCTAACCCAATCAATCCAACCACCAGCAAAACCAAAAGCTCCAAGAATCTTAAACATAAAGTTCCATTTAACTCGATCATACGCTTTAGCCATGTCCAACTTGATAAACATAGATTTTTCTTTTGAGGATTCCATAGAATGGATGGTCTCAGCAGCAATAACAACACCATCCATGATCTGTCTGCCAGCAACAAAGCCCCCTTGCTCCTCAGAGATTAACCCACCAAGCCAAGGTTTCAGCCTTTCAGCAATCAACTTAGTAATAATCTTATAAACAACATTACATAACGCAATAGGCCTAA
This sequence comes from Sequoia sempervirens, assembly GCA_007258455.2. Classification (NCBI taxonomy): domain Eukaryota; kingdom Viridiplantae; phylum Streptophyta; class Pinopsida; order Cupressales; family Cupressaceae; genus Sequoia; species Sequoia sempervirens. The sequence continues at coordinate 10,264 of VDFB02346065.1, read as the reverse complement.
AAAGATCCAAAGAAGTAGCACCCTCCTTCTTTGGAATGAGAGCTAAAAAAGTTGCATTCAAAGACTTCAACATTTGTTTATTCACGAGGGATTCCTAAACAACCTCTAAGTGGTCCAACTTAACCACCTCCCAGAACTCCTGAAAGAATTCAATTGGGAATCCATCAGGCCCAGGGGCTTTACCTTTCTTCATCTGGAACACAACATTCTCAAGCTCTGACAAGGTAATAGGAGAAAGCAACGATTCATTCATTTCATTAGACACTAGTTGCGGGATACACTCCAGAATCCTTGCTTCATCCTCCTCCGCTGGAGGCGAATCCTCAAAAAATAATGTAGAGAAATACCGAATGCATTTAGTAGAAATAGAAGCGGAAGAGGACAAAATTTCCCCATCGGACAACAAGAGAGAAGAAATAACATTACCTTGCCTCCGATCTTTAACTGAGTTGTGAAAAAATGAAGTATTCCTATCACCAGCCTGAAGCCATTCAATACGGGATTTCTGTTTCCAAAAAATTTCTTCTCTTAACTCCCATTCCTCTACCTCTTTTGTTGCAGCAACCTCTAACAAACTCCACTCTTCCGTGAGGCCTTGATCATGAATCTGCCTGGTGATTAAGTCCAGGTTATCCTGAGCCTTCTGTTTTTCATGAAACAAATTACCAAAATGTTGCCTATTCCATTTTTTCAACTTGTATTTAACATACTGAAGCCTCTTTGAGAAAGAGTACATAGCAGTGCCATAAGCTGGCTTCCCAAGATCCCACCAGCCAGGAAGCATATTATGAATAGATTCATCCCTGAGCCACATGAGTTGGAACTTAAAAAGTCTGTCTAGCACATCGTTGAGGCACTTCAGCCACAAGCTTAATTGGCCAATGGTCAGAACCTCGACCATCCAATATTTCAGAACTAATCATCCACTTGCCCCCCATCCAAAAAGTGGACACCAAAAATCTATCTAGTCTTTCCGAAATAGCAGCATCTCCAGTTCTCCTATTATTCCAAGTAAATGTAAATTTTAAAGAATAGATTATATGCACAAAAACTTAATTCAAATTAGACAAAATAACACAGCAGATACCCTGGGAAAACCCTCCTCTTGAGGGAGAAAAACCCAGCAACAAAGATCTCTCTTATTTATATAAACAATGGCAACAATTCACTTTACAATGAGGCCGAACACAGGGCCAAAAATTTGTACCTTCACTAGATACAATGACAGATAAAGACCTGCACTTCTGACAGTATAGAACTGCCCTTCAAAGATATTCACAATCTGTTCTTGAACAGATTTGCACCCAGCTCTTGATAAGAATTCGTACTCAGCTCTTACACTCAGCTCTTGAATGATTCGCAATCTGTCCTTGAACAATTTGCAAACTGCTATTGAAGAATTCGCACTTGATAATATTCGCACTTGACAGAAATTCGCAATTAACAGAAATTTGCACTTTGCATAGCATAAACTTGGTGATGACAAATGATAAGATGAACTTCCATATATACATTGCTATGAGAGGTCGCACCTCTTCAAGAACAAAGTCGGCCTCAAGAATAAATTACAAATTTAATGAATCAATTAACAAGTCGGTCAAGAGAGAAAAATCGTGGAAAGTAAAGAATGAGGTCGGCCTCATAACATTCGCGCCTCCTCATTAAATATATGCTAATAAATTAAATAGCCGAAGAGCTATTATTTAATTTATGTTTTCTCCAATTGATCTGTGCTGGAAGGATCTCCTGAAGCTGCAATTATCATTAACACTCCCTCTCAGCTAGGGAGAGATCTTCTAGCTGCTCAAGACAAATCATCTCAACATGATGTCCATCACATTGGCTGCAACCAGATGTGAAGAGAAGAATATCACCTCAACGTGATATTAGATATCGTCTCGATATCAACCATAAAATGGTAAGTACAAGTGTTCATCACTTGCGTGATGTTGTCACCTCAACGTGACTTTCACCATGATACTCTCGAGATTGAAACACAAGTACAACATATGTCATGCAGGTCTCACATGACATCCACCATGACTCAACTGGAGGGGTGGAAACCGAGGACTTTCACTCAAATTCTTCTAAGAATCTCGAGGAAGAAAATAACAAGGGCTTTTCACCTCAAGTTCTTGAGTCTCGAGGAGAAAAATGCATTAACAAAGGGCTTTCACCTCAAATTCTTAGATCTCGAGAGAAGAAAATGCATTAACAAAAGGCTTTCACCTCCAAATTCTTAGTCTCAGAAAGAAAATGCATTAACAAGGAGCTTGCACCCCTCAAAATTCTTCCGTCTGGAAAATGCATTAACAAAGGCTCCGTCTTTGAGACTCATACTCGATCAAGGCTGGATTCTCCCACCATACCGACTTCCGAGGAGTACTGAAACTTTATCTTTGTGGTGGGGAAAATGCCTCTGTAGATGCCGCTCATCACGGTGCTGATGTACCTCAAGCTGTATAGCCTTCGAAGTAGTACCATCTCTCCTGTATAGTGATGCCCGGTCTCAGCATGTTTGGTTACGTGGCGAGAGGATTATTGAGAAAGCTTCACACAACTTCGATTATCACAATGAATGATAGTAGGCTGCATTGATTGTCAGAACAATCTACAAGGAGCTTACGAAGCCAAACTGCTTCTCGAGTTGCCATACAAGCTGCAATGTACTGGGCCTTTGCTGTACTCAATGCTACAGATGACTGCTTCCTGCTGCACCAGGAAATCATAGCAGAACCCAAACTGAAGCAACAACCAGAGGTGCTCTTCCGATCTGTGACAACTTGCCCAATTAGAATCAGTGAAACCAAGTAACTCCAAGTCTGCATCTGAAGTATACCTCAACCCATATCCAATTGTGCCACGCAAGTATCTTAGGATATGTTTAGCTGCAACAAGATGTATTTGTCTCGGATCACACATAAACTAGCTAAGTGCACTCACTGCATAGCAAATATCAGGTCTAGTATTAACTAGATACATCAAGGATCCAATCAGCTATCTGTACAATGTAGGATCCACCGAATCTAAACTAGCTACAGCCTCCTTCAATTTATGTAGATTGGTCTCCATAGGTGTAGACATGGATTTGCAATCCATCATGCCAAATCTCTTAAGTATATCAATGGTGTACTTCCCTTGACTTAGAATCATTCCATCTGGTTTTACGGACCTACAAGCCAAAAGGAAGTAATGCATGAGCCAAAGGTCCTTCATCTCTCAAATTTAGAAGTCAATTCAACTTCTTACATTCAAGAATCGAGGTGATCTTCTCGGTAAGAGGATCGGTCGTCAACATATAAAATAAAATTAATGCATCACCATTGATTACCTTGAGTAAATTTGAATCCAAGCATCATTCTTCAAAGAAGCCAAACTTGATAGTGGAATCAATCCTTTAGGTACCATGCCGCGAACTGCTTAAAGACCATACAAAGGCCTTCGCCCGGCACATGTGACTCCTTCCATGAACCTCAAATCCATCCGGTTGCTCTATATAAACCCCTCCTCTCAATTACTCCATTGAAAAGTTGTCTTCACATCCATCGGTGAGATCTTCCATCCTCTAGATGCAACAAATACAATGATGGTTAAGTAGGAAGTGTAGCGAGAGCAGCGAGGAGCAAATGTCTCTCTCATAATCAACTCCTCTTCCGAGAGAACCCACGAGCCACAAATCCTTGTACTTCTCAATGCTTCCATGCAGCGGCATGCTTAATCTTGAATAGCCATTTAGAAGATACCACAGACTTGCCCTCGGGTCTAGGAACAATATCCCAAACATCATTTTTAAGAATTGACTGATACTCCTCTGTCATAGCATCTCTCCAAACTTGATGACTAGATTCTTCCTCAACACAGGTAGGCTCGGATTCTATAATCTGACTCATCAAGGCAACATAACTGGAGAACTTATGTGGCCTTTTGCTTTCTCTGAATGTGCCTCTAGGTGCTGCAAAAATTTCAGCCTCTTGCATAGTACGCCTGGCCCATAGAGGTCTCTTTCTCCCAATAACAATGTCAGTAGGCCCATCAGTAGGTTCCAAGGGTTCAACAGGATTAGCGTCTTCTTTTGGTTCTGAAGTCTCCCTCTGAATCTCAGGAGGATGGTCAACTTCTATATCCTGAGGAGACTCTTCATTATCAATCTCCATATGAATCCCCCTGGATCTTCTAAATGCAACATCTTCCTCGAAAGTGACATCCCTACCGATCTCGATCAACTTCTGACCTGGAATGTAAATTCTGTAGGCTTTTGATGTCTCACTGTAGCCCACAAATATTCCCTTCTTGCCAGAAGGCTCCAACTTGGTTCTCTTTTCCTTGGGAACATGAATATAGACAGGACTTCCAAAGATCCTCAAATGACTGACTTCAGGCTTCTTCCCTGTAAAGGCTTCTTCTGGAGTCATATTCTCCAAGATCTTATGAGGACTTCTGTTCTGAACATACACTGTTGTCCTGGATGCTTCTGCCCATAGGAATGTTTGCAAATCTTGATCATGGATCATGGCCTTCGCTGCTTCCACAATCGTTCTGTTCTTCCTTTCTGCAACACTATTTTGTTGAGGATTATAGGGAACACAGAACTCCCTCTTAATCCCTGCATCAATACAAAAATTCTGAAAACTACCAGAGGTGTATTCTCCACCATTGTCAGATCTGAGGACTTTAATTCTTTTACCAGAAAGATTTTCTACCAAAGCTTTAAACTCTTTAAACCTATCCAACACTTCCTCAGATTCTTTAGATTTCAAAAAATAAATCCAAGTCTTCCTAGAGTGATCATCAATGAAAAGAACATAATACAAGAAACCACTCGAAGAAGGAACAGACATATGTCCACATAAATCAGAATGAATAAGGTCTAAAATACACTTAGATCTATTTTCTCTACTATGAAAAGGGGCTTTTATATTCTTACCCAATGCGCAACCCTTGCATGTACCTTCGTGCTCCTGGTTGAACTTAGGAAGGCCCGTCACCATCTTCTCCATGATAGGTAAGGCTCGGAAGTGAAGGTGAGCCAATCTCCGATGCCAAAGATCGCATAGACTTGAAGAGTCATGAACCAAGGCTTGTAATGAATGTGTGCAAACCTTGTAAAGGTTTTCATGTCTAACTCCAATTATTTGATCATCCTTGAAGCTAGAGTTCTGCATCCATACTAGAACTTTGCCTTTGGAGAAGGCAACTTGATATCCTTTATCTTCCAAAGCTGAAATAGAAATAAGATTACGCTTGATTCCAGGAACATAAAGAACATTACCCAATTGAAGCGATATGCCGGAATCCAAATGAAATGTAGAGGTCCCAATTCCTTTTACGGAGTAGCTAGCATCATCTCCAATGATGACTTGTTCAGAAGACTCCTTTTCCACCAAACTTGATAAGTGCTCCATGAAGCCGGTGATGTGTCGTGAAGTACCACTGTCAATTATCCAAGTGTTGGTGTCGGAAGGTACACTGCTTGATAATGCTGAGTAGAACAAATATTCACTTGAGTCCTTTTGAGGAGAGGCATCATCAACATCCGCAACGGTGACCTGTTGCTTAGGTCTAGTTGGACAATACTTGGCGAAGTGCCCAAACTTGTCACACCTAAAACATTGAATTTTGGACATATCCCTCTTCTTCTTAAATGGAGGTGCATCATCATTTCCCTTGTCTCGATTCCTTTTGAAGAAACCCTTCCTTCCATCTTTTCCTTTCTTCTTTGAAGTATGGGAGGCGAGAACATGAATGTCTTCATTCTTTGAACTTTGACCAACACCTCTTGCCACCAACCTTGATTCCTCTTGAATGCAATCAGATCTTAGGCGATCAAACTTAGGCAATTTCGATCTTGCACTGATTCCTTGAATGAAGGATTCCCAAGACAAAGGGAGCCCATTGAGGGCGAGCATGGTCAAATCTTTGTCATCAACCATATATCCAATTGTTGAGAGCTGATCTCTCAAATTTGAAATCCTCATGAAGTATGCAGTAACAGATTCTCCCTTTGACATCTTCACATGATGCAATTGATGCTTTAGTGCAAGAGCTCGGCTGGTATTATTGACTTCGTACATCTCTTCCAAGGTCTTGAGCATATCTCTTGCTGTCTTCAACTTAGAGATGATAGGAACAATATGATCCTTGATGGAATCAACCAATATCTTCATTGCTTTAATGTCTTTCTTCAGCCACTGCAACTTTTCTTCTTCCTCCTTAGGTTCAGAAATGCTAGACTCCACGAACTCACCCAAGTCATTTTCACGCAAGGTGAGCATGATCCTAAATCTCCATGAAGTGAAGTTAGATGCACCTTCGAGTCTATCCTCAACCTTCAAACCATTCACCATCTTGACTGATATAGATAAGTGAACACAAAAGGGTATGCTGATTTGCAATAATCTGATCACGATCCTCTCAAACCCGCTCTGATACCATGTAAATTTTTAAAACTGATTATAATGCCCATGAAAACTAAAATTCAAATCAGACAAAATAACCATGACAAAAATACCACGGAAAACCCTCCTCTTGAGGGAGAAAAACCCAGCAACAAAGATCTCTCTTATTTATATAAACAGTGGCAACAATTCACTTTACAATGAGGCCGAAAAAAAAAAAAAAAATCTGTACCTTCACCAGATACAATGACAGATAAAGACCTGTACTTCTGACAGTATAGAACTGCCCTTCAAAGATTCACAATGTTGTTCTTGAGCAGATTAGCACTAACTCTTGATAAGAGTCGTACTGAAATCTTACACTTTCGGCTCTTGAATGATTACATCGTCGCCAGACACAATTTGCAAGCGCTATTGAAGAATTACGCGCGATAATATTAGCGGGCCAATTACTTGAATTAAATTACTTTGCATAGCATAAACTTGGTGATGACAAATGATAAGATGAACTTCCATATATACATTGCTATGAGAGGTCGCACCTCTTCAAGAACAAAGTCGGCCTCAAGAATAAATTACAAATTTAATGAATCAATTAACAAGTCGGCCAAGAGAGAAAAATCGTGGAAAGTAAAGAATGAGGTCGGCCTCATAACATTCGCGCCTCCTCATTAAATATATGCTAATAAATTAAATAGCCGAAGAGCTATTATTTAATTTATGTTTTCTCCAATTGATCTGTGCTGGAAGGATCTCTTGAAGCTGCAATTATCATTAACAGTAAAGACTCCATTAGCTGGCTTAATATCAACTAACCTCAAAAGGGCCATATTATACTGCAAGAGCCTTGAGAAAGGCTCCAAACGAGCACTACCTCCTCTCTTCTCTTCTAAAGAAATGATAGCATTAAAATCCCAGCCAAGATCCAAGGTAGGTAAGGATCCAAAGACCTCACATATCTAACATGATCCCACAACTGAGCTTTACCTTGGAAATCAATTGGAGCATATATATTAGAAAAAAGAACTTTCTCCCCTGACTCCAGATGAGAAGCAACACAAGAAATCGAACCCCTACAGGAGATCCACCAAATTGGACTAACTTTCTGAGGATCCCAAAGACAGGCCACTCCACCAGAGTTACCAAAAGCACCCACACATTGACATTGACCACGACCCCAAATCTTAGAAGCCACACATAACATACAATCCACTGATAACTTAGTTTCCTGCAAGAAAACCACATTAGGAGAATGAATTCGAACCAGATCTCGAACAGCATTTTGTCGAGGGATGCTATTCATACCCCTCACATTCCAAGAAAGAACTATCATCGTTGAGGTTGGGAGAAGTGAGCATCAATAGTTTTCACCGAACTAGCCTCAACCAATGTCTCTCCAGCTAGCTTCACCTTTTCTTGGTCCCTCTTGCGACCAACCTTAATGGGTTTCTCAGGAATCCCCTTCTTAAAAGATTTTTGCTGCACACCCAGGATAGAGGAAGAAGACTTATTCTTACCTAAATCAGGGCTACCCTGTACCTCCGAGCTAACCTTATCAGCACTAGAGGAGCCACTAGAATCAACAATCACCCCACCCCCCACACTTTGAGCCGGAGGTAAAGGAGATAGACCAGACACCATCTGAGGATCCTAATCACCAAACTGATCCAATCCGGGGATCACCGAAGGCTGTACCTCAAACAACTCCTTAGTACCAGAACTAACCTCTGCTTGCATGTCAGCTGGAAACCCTTCCTCCTGAACTAACTCATCCAAAGCCTCAAATCTGTTGAAAGTTTCCCCTTCCTACCTATCCTTAAAAGGTCTCTTTTGACCTTGTCCACGATTGCGAGATTTAACTGGAACAAAACCATCTTTGTCCGCTGCCACTCCCTGCATGGGAGCCTTACCCTTTTCCACCCTCGGATTAGATTGGGTACCCACATTACTTGTGTTGTACCCAAAAACAAATTTTTTGCTTCACTAAGGCATTTTGCTTAATTGAGTCTTAATCTTGTTAAAGTGATGTCAGAAGGTCATTTTTGGGCTTTTTAAATATTAAGAATTAAAGCATGAGTTTGAAGTTGGCACTTCACTTCTTTTTGTCAACTGGAGTTTTGAAAAGGGACGCCATATTAAGAATTAAAGCATTAATTTTGAAGATGGCGAATTCATTTCTTTTTTTCAACTGAAGTTTTGAAAAGGGACGCTTTAGTTCTTAATTGTGAATTTAAAGCATGTGAAGTATGGCGAATTCAATAAGGATTGTCAACTAAACTCAAATTCGGATGATGCTTTAAATGGTGTTGTCAACTGAAGACTAAAAAGGGACGACTAAAGCATGGTGCTTTATTTAGTTTATTTTAGTTTCAGTTAACTAAAATTGGGGTCCAATCATAAGCCAAGCGCATTTTTCAAGGTTTAATGCTTTTGTGCGAATTTTGGTGATGAAAATCTATTTATTCAAGCATTGGCGTCCATTATTTCTTCATCACAAGCTTCGAAGTATTCATTCTTCTTGAGCGAGCAGCAATTTAAAGGTGCTACAGGTGTCAGAATTCAGCGTTCTTCATAGCAACGGATTCAGATTATTCAGAGGAAGAAGATTCAAGACTTTGTTTTCACTTTGCATGCAGGTTTCATCAAATTCCAAAAAGAGATAGGCGAATTCTACAGAAGCAGAGAAAACAAAACTTTCTATCTTCTGTCTTATTTCTTCTATTTCTCATCTTAGGTACTTTCTTCGCATGTCAAAGAAATTCAGCGTATTTTCAAAGTTTGATCATCTGGGTTCGCATACTTCAGTATTTGTAGCGAAACCCATGTCTTAGATTTTTTCGAGAAAATTGCCCCGTAGTCTTCATTTTGAAGCTCTGTGCTTTTTTTCCGAGAATTTCTTTGCATGTGGGCCTAAAACACATTTTTTCGAGAATCAAGCTATCTGGGTTGTCTTAGAATTTGATTCTGCACAAAACCCACGTTTCAGAAAAATTTCGAAAATTTCTTTCGTCATAAGCTATTTTTAGCCTTGTCCAGAGATTTTCAATTTTTCAGAAAGTTGTTCAAGTATATTCGACTTTACAGTCAAAAGTCTTCATTTTCAAAATGCAGTTCAATCTCATTGATTATAGAACCAAATCAGCTCTTATGCATAATTTTGTCAAAACTTTAGATACAGACCTAAATCATGTTTATCCAGCGGTTAATCTGAGCAGTCTGGAGGGTGTTAGCAGCAATTCATTGAGAAATCTTGAGCGTTCCGGATTGCTGGCAGCGGCATCTATTCCTGTTACCACTTTTGATCTTGAGTTCGTTCTTGCTTGCATCAAGCATTATGACTCATCTTCATGACAAATCAGATCAGCTGATGGGAGGGTTGTTTGTAGTCTCAAACCGAAGGATATAGAGAAATGTTTTGCTATTCCTCCTCGTTCAGATAACTTTATTGTGGTTATTGAGGCCTGTGAGAAGATATGGGATGGAGATCAACAACGTTCGCAGAGAAAGGTGGCTCAGAAATGGCTGAAAGTTCAGAAGACTAACATGCCTAAAAAGGTTGGTCGTGGTGAATTCAAGGATGAGGTTGCTGTTTTGATAACTTTGCTCAATCAAGTTACAGGTCAACAGGATGCTAGCACTTTCCGTTCATGGATGTTTTACCTTATTTCCAGAATTCTTGATGGCACAAAACATTTTGACTAGGCCATGTTGATTAGTGATTGCTTACATCAGTAGATTACTAATTTTCTCAAGTTTCATGAGTTTCATATGATATCTTACTTGGTTTACTTAGTTGCATTCCAAGGCAGCTACAAGCATCTAAAAACTAATGGCACTCTTGGTGTTCAACGTGTTCACGAGTATTATCC
>VDFB02346064.1:0-45684 GCA_007258455.2 Sequoia sempervirens | reverse complement strand
AATAATATGATGTGGTTCCTTAAATGAGAATAGTGACTGCCTTTCCAGGCTACGTGTTGGTTTGGGAAAATTGCATTCATTTATAAATTCCCTTCTTCATGTCTTTAGTTTTCAAAAGCGGTTCTAATTCACAAGTTTTCCATCATATTTTGGTAGTAGAGTGGATGGGTTTGGAAGCGTTGCCATCAGTTTGGTATCATCAGAGCATGTGACTATGGAATGAAGTCATTCATCAATTTGGTATCAGAGCCAAAATATCATTGGCATGGTGAGAAGTATGTTTGAAGAATGGGGTATGATAGAGTTGAAAGAGAGAGAGTTGTGAAAGATTTTTTTTGTAAGAGGTATAAGAGAATATGTTGTTGCAAGCATGAGAAAGGGTATGTAACTTCTATCCTCTAGCAAAGATAATTTGGGTAGAAGGTGTATAACTCCCTCCACGAAGAGAGATTGGGTAGAGGGAATTTTGAGAGGTGCATCTTCTAGAGTCCTTGTTGGTAAAGGGTAGTCGTTGAAGGTTAGATATTTCGTTTCTATAGTGAGTAAGATGTATTTGAAAAAGAGAAGGAACATTGTCTTGAGGAAGCCAGTTGTGTGGGAAACTATGGAACAATATTGGGAAAAAAAACCTAATAGAAGGCTCTATGAAGAGTTGAAGAAAATAGAAGCAAGAATGGATTCCCTTGAAGATGGGTTTAAAAAGAAATATGCAAATAAGAAAGAAAAAGATGAATAAAAATAGAAAATGGGTGAAGTGAAGCCTCATTGTTCTTTTTGTGATGAAAGGTTTGCAAGTGATGTTTGATGTCCAAGAAATGAAGATGAAAAAGTTCAGAAAATGGACTTTGAAAATCCAAAACTTGACAAGGAGATAGATGAAGATGAGAAAGAGTAAAGGAAAATTACAACAGTATGCCAAGAAGGAATCATGCAACATGGTGAAGCTAGGGTACATTGCACAGTACCTACAAATGAAGATAAGAGAAGTATTGAAATTTTTCAGTATGATAAAGAAGAAGTTGAAGCTACCTTAGAGTTTCATGATGCATTAGAGGACGTTATAGATAAAAGAAAAGGATCCTACAAAATGGAAGAGTTGACAAGTCATGAAGCCAAGAATGAAAGTAAATCGTGACAATAAGTTATTGCACAAATGAATGGGGCAATTGTTGACAGGAAAAATTTAAATGGAGAAGAAGAAAAGGATGGGAAATCAAATGATGTCAATGATATATACGAATGGGAGATGGAGTTGTGGAGGCTTGTGGATGAGAAATAAATCAGAAGGAAAAGATACAAACAGAAAAAGAAAAATGAATGAAAACATGTTGAACACACGACCATTGTTCTAGAGCAATGTTGGAAGACACGAAAGAAAAGAATGAAGGTGATTTCTGGTTGGAGATCTCATGTGCAAGAGCACATGCTTCTTTTTGTTTCTTGGGGAGTTTGATGCAGGAGCATCGCTCTCCCTAAATTTTGGTTATGTTTTTTTATTTTTTCCTATTTCTTTTCCCAAGAACCATGTGACAGCTGGAAAGTTTGATGTGACAAAAGATTTTGAATCTTCCTTCTCATTGCGAATGGAGAGGAGGAAGTTACAATGGTTAGGGATTGTTGGCTTGGTAGAAGAGATACAAATAGTTTTAGCTCGGAAAGAAGTCGAATCTAATACTGGTGAGAGGGTGAACTTTTCTTTGAAAAAAGAAGGCAATTAAGAAATGATGGAGAGAGATCATTGGAAGGTAGTTCTTGGGTGAAAAACATAGGAGAATAGGATGAATGGTTCTCGAATCTTCTCAATCAAACTTTATTGATCAATGTTTATATTGGCATGGTTGTTATTTCCATAAATCGACTAGGTGGAGGAAAGTCGATAGACATCTCTTCTTGGTGGATTTCTAAACATTTAAATCTTGTTTCCATCTATTATGAAAAGTGAATGCATTTTTTTCATGCTCGGGTGTTAATGGTAATGAAAATGAGTGTGGAAAATTTTTCAGCCATCCTTTAAACTTGATGCAACTAGTTTGGGCATAGTAGCATGTGCTTGTATCAAGATGATTGAAATCTGATTTGTTTAAAGAAAGATAAGATACTGAATGTGCATACTATTTCTTGGAAGGTCTTCTGAGTTCTCATTTCCCTTTCATTTGGTACTAGAGCATAGTTCCAATCTTGCATGTTCTTGCATGTGCATGTATCTAAGTTGCATGTCACTTGCATTTGCTCACATGTTGATGCATGTGGTGTTTGGGGTTTTGGTTATTTCTTCTGTTATGATTTCTTAGCCTGGAAAGCTTGAGGGAATCTATTTTGAAGGAATTGGTTGATTATTTATCCTTGTCTGAGTGGAATTTTTGTAGTTGATCTTATTTTCTAGAAATTGTGGGCATTGTGAAGGATGGAGAGGATAGAGTCTTATGGAGTTTATCATGTGGTTATATTTTATACGTTATTGATTTGAAGCTCCTATTTGATAGTTGTATAACCTCAAATTCATGTAGGCTATGGAGTTGATCATTGGATGATTTGGAAGCTTCTAAAATAGCCTATTCCTCTCTCAAATGCATGTACACAATGGTGGTGGAGTTGGCTTGTGAATGAGCTTAGAATTCCTAGTCCTCTACTTTCCTGATGGATGTTTGTACTCGCATAGCTCAAATTCATGTTCCTTAGATTTGAGGGTTTTATGGATTTTTTGTTTAAAATATATGATTATGCATATCATGATATTCCATTGTTTTGGTTTAACTATTATGGTTGTTTTTAGATTTATGGGTCTTCCAAAAGATAATTAGATATGGATTTACATGTGTGTTGCAAAACATGATGGGTTTGTAGGTTTTACACGATTAATCAAAATTTACATTTGTGTAGATCTATAGATGAACTATTTTTCAAATTATGTTTCCCTTGGGGTATTTCTGGATGTAAGATAGTTACAGGTTTGCATGTACGCTTCATGCATTTTTTGAGGTTTGCAACTTTCTCATTGAGGAAATGGAAATTTGATGGTGGTTGTGAAGTTGGAATAATTTGTATTTTAGAATATTCTAGACAAACTATTTCCTCTAAAGGTTTTATAGTTTTCTCATGTTCTAAAATCTGTGGGTTTGTGTAGATCTAGAGTATTCACTTGTTCAAATGAAATATGTGTGATCTATTATTTTGGATGTATAAGTGATTTTATATTTACACAAATATGATTTTTACAGGTTTTACATGTTAACCAAAATCTATGGTTTGTAGATCTGTTGAAAATATTGTATTCAAACTCTTAGAGTTTTTTGGATGAGAAAAATTGCAAATTTACAAGAATGCTTGATTAGTTCCTTGACTATGGTACTCAGTCGTTGATTTGTTTGGAAAATTGGGCCTACTGGTGATTTGATGTTTAAGTCTTGAAATCTACATGTTATCTTCTTTGATATCTCAATTTTGCATGTTACTAATGTGATGATGAGTTTTCATGCTTCAGTGTGTGGGATCTACGAGTTATGCAGTTTATGGATTAGCTACCTATTAGTTGCGGTGGGATGACTCGGATGTGGATTGTCTATATCCATGAGATTGATTCAATGTTCATGCAAATTTCATTATTTGGCCCTATTAATGGTCATTTTTGCATTGGTATTTTGTTTTGAGATGAGAGGATGGATGATGATTGAGTTCTTGGATAGTCAGTTATGGTACTTGTAGCATGTTGTTTATCTTCTTGGCCTAAAGATTTTAGTTCTTATTATTTGGTGTTGTTGATATTGCATTTTATTGTGTTAGAGCCATGTAGAATCTTCATTAAGGAGATGGTTTTCATGATTCTTGGAGAGCTTGATATCACTATTCAGTTGGAGCTTTAGCAGTGACACTGGATTTATCACTTGGTTATGGATGATCTTCTTTAGTGTTGTAGACACTACTAGGAGGATCTCTTAGATCATGTTATTGTAGAAGAGTCCTTTCGCATTTGCATGGACATTATTTGGAGATGGTTATTTTCATGTGAATAGATATGTTGACATCTTGGACTTCTTTAGTCTTTGGTTGAGGCGTCATGATTTGTATGTTGATATGTGATCCTTGTTTTGATAAGATGACTATGTTATTATGTCATGGTTTACTCTTGATTATCGGTTTAGAGTGTTGGAATGATACATTTAATTGTTATGTTCTTTGGATCATATGATATTTTTTTGAGGAAGTGTGAGATCATGATGTCATGGTTATGTTCCTGATTCAACTATTGGGACTTTGACTTTGATCTTTGTTGGTTCTCTTTGTATTGAGTACATTATCATTTACTTGATTACTTCATGATGATGATATGTTGCACTTGGAGTTTGGCATGGATTGATCAGTTACAAGTTCTCATGGATACTTGGAGACTTAGGTGAGACTAGAGCTCTCTTGTGTTTAGAGACATGTGTTGACATCATTACTCTTGATGAGATTTCAACAAGAATTTCAAGGAGCCTACACCTTGGTTGGACTTGAGTTCAACATAGACCTATGAAGAGAGTTTTCTTGTATGAGTCATGATGACTTGGATATCTTGGAGGAGCATTCTCATTCCCCACTCTTGGTCTACTCGGCGGATTATCACTTGAGAGGTATTGCCCATTTTTTCTTTCAGGCGCATTATCTTTATGTTTTATCCTATCATGCATATGGATCTTGAGCTATGGGTATTAAGTTTTGGAGATTTCATTTGAGGAGTGTTGGCATGTTTATCTCCTCATGCATTGTGATTATATTCATTGATGTTAAGTTTAGGAGATGTATTGGGCTTATTTCCTTCATTGGGAATGGATTTAGTTTGATCTTCTTTGATTTGAGAGGCTTGCATCCATGTTGGTTACATGATACATATGTTATGCATGATCTTTGTGATTGAACAAGTTGGGTGTTGTTATAGCTTTTCTTTTGTGGTGTTGTGGAGGAGATCATGCTTGACACTGTTGGAATTTAGAGGTGTATGTAGAAGGATTTTCTACAGGTATATGATGTACAGTGTTTCTCTCATTGGTCTTGGTTATCTTCCTAGATTTTTGGCTTCACATTACATTGATTTTTTAGGTTTGGTTGGAGCTATTTTGATCACTAGCTTGTGGTCATTTGTGTTCACTTATGTTCATGGATGATGACATGGAGGTTCCTTTATCCTTTTCCTTTGTTGGGTCTAGAGAACATAGGAGAGTTTTGGAGACTTGTGGTGGGAGTTGTTCTTACAAGTTATTGGTTTACAGGTTTTGCATATCATTGTTGATGTTCCTTGGTATTACATGATTTTGATTTCATCTTCTATGTGATGCTTTTGGTAGACTTGGTATGTCTTGATTTTTTTCAGTTTTGACATTACCAATGCAGTGGGAGTTATTGGATGTGTGTGTTCTTCATTGAAATTTTTGACACATGGAGCTTTTGATTGTAATTTATGGGTTGGATATGTTCTTGGCATAAGTTCTACTTATGTTTTGGATAACTTTGAGGTATGGTAGACTAGATGGATTAACATTTGTTGTGGGTGCTATTTCTTATCTCGTGGGTTTATCAGTTAGATCAGGGCAACCAGGTTTGGTTGTTCTAAACAATGGTTTATCTTGTTCTCTGGAGGATTCTTTTTCTTCAGAATTATTTTTTGGTTACGAACTTGAATCTGGTTGAGCTTTTTTTTATCTTGAGAGCACAATGGAGTTACGGAAATAGCTTGTAGCTTTTATTATTACTTGGATTTGATGCTTGTGTTCTTTGGATTGGTGCATATACACCTTGGCTTGTTCCTCTTCTTCCATAGATAGCATGATTGGAGGATGACAGGAGTTTTTTGTTTGATATGGTGGACACCTTGGATGTTGTTACAGGTATACTGTTAGTGCACAAGAGCATGCTAGAGATTCATGTGGTTTCATGGATGGATGTGATGATATTTTTTTGCCCCTAGCAGTTGATTACCTAATTATATTGGCTCTTGAAAGGTGTTTGAAAAGTGAGAGAATGTTGGTAATTTAGGACACAAATATATGGATTACACTTCCTTCTTTATTCTAACTCTATATTACTTGTCTATAGATAGGGTGATAGATGTGAGGTGCAAGATTGGTACTTGGTCAACATCAACTACATGTAATAAATGTTAATGTTCAACAGATCAACTACATGTAATAAATGTTAATGGTCAACATCAATTGTAAATTTAATTATTTTGTTTAAAGAATATCTTTATAAAAAGACACACATTAATATATGGATTACATTTCCTTTTCTACTCTAACTCTAATTTTATTCCCAACAAAAAATCATATTTAAAATGTTAATAGACATAACATCAAATATTACTATGATGATGTCACTCATCTCAAACATATTTTATATAACTTAATGAATATATAATTTATATACACTTATAATGTAATATATGTAAGTTACATAATTAAACCCAATAATCTTACAAACATATCTTAATTTCTTTAAATTTTGATTTGAAAGAAAATACTCAAAATCGAATCGAAATATGTACAATCACCAACCTTATATACATAATCATATGGATTTATATCCATTAGATTGTGGTCTATGCATTCCATTAAATTTTTCATATGAGTCGAACTAGTGGAGCTTCGAATTGTAGATAGCATCTATGATCCTCTTCTTTCCAATATGGATGAGCTAAAATATCATAAGACCAAAGTAAATTGGAATAAACATTTCATTAGTCAAGTAATCTAGAGTTCAAAAGAAGACATAAAATTTAGACAACCATAAATTAAATGCAATGCCTACCTGTGCTATCTTCACATACAGTGAATAGTAGAGGTTAGATCCATCTTCATATGTTAAACTCATTACATTATTCTTCATAAAATTATACATTCTAAATCATATTTGCTCACAATAGTGCCATTATACTAGCTCTTGTACTTTAAAAAAAGACATGGAGGCATAGAAGGCATGCAAAGTGTTTAATAAAATGCCCTTAAAAAATGTTGTCTCAAGAAATCAGACGATTGCAGGATTTGTACAAACAAGTTTTGATAATCATATAGAGCATGGAAGAAAATACCAGGCGCTAAAAAAATAGATGCAATTGACAGGTGTAACGCCTTATTCCACTCACCTCCCTGGTTCTCCACGTTAGGCACATATACAAAAGGTGGAAGCATTGACAAGGCGCACGAACTGTTTGATAAAATACTGATTGCAGGAAATGTGCCTCCATAATCCCCTCCCTTTTTTCCCACATCCTCATATTCAATATGCATGCAAAAATTTGAACATAGTCAAGGCACATGGATGGTTTTGTTGTTCGTATGAAACTGTGGGAGTATAGGCAAGACACGGAGTATAGGCAAGACACGTAAGTTGTTTGAAACATGTAGCACAGTCAAGGCAAGAGTTTCTTAAGTGGTAAAGTTCACATTAGCTTACATTAGATTTAATTTCAATTTGGAGCCATGTCTAAAGAGAGATAGGAATTGTATTTATTGTTGTTTTTTTTGAATGTTTGGTTTCCAACTTGTCATGATATATTAAGAATCTAATATGGTTATATGACTGATTTCTTAAAAATTACATATTTTTGACATTCCATCAAATAGTTGGGTCCACGAAGACAAGTTATGGCATGTGTACACAATTCAACTCTGTTAGATAATTGACCCATTTAGCTCAAAATACCAAAGGGGATGGCTGTATAAACTCATAACTTTAGACTTAAATTATTTGGATGAAACATCTTGATTTTTCTCAACAAATAGCTCAATGGTGGAATGAACCCATCATCCAAGGTCATGCCATGTTTCTATTCATGACTAATCTTATCTATTTGAATAACAAATTAAAGACTACAGGAAAAGAAAAAAATCTATTACCAATATTTCAAAAAATCTGAAAATATAAAGGTCAACTATTTAACTATATTCAAAAGAAAATAGTAATAATGATTCAATGATACACTACAAAGAATAAGATCTAATTGAGGAATTGGATGACCTCCATAGTAATTTCAAAAGCTATTGGCAGCAGGGTATAACAGTTGTGTTAAGAGGATGCCAACACAATCTTCTTCCATAATTTTGTCCTTAATAGACATCATATGAATTTCATGAAAAATAGATGGCACTCTAATTCATTAAGGTTCAACTATCCTTGAGCATATGCTTGTAGGTAATTGAGAAGTTGATTATCTTCCTTATTAAGAGGTTTTGTTCCAGTTGTGTTTGGATCCATGTAAGTTAATGCATAGTTGATTTGAAGCTATCACTTCTCCATTGAGACATTTTTTGCACAAACAAAATGATTTTCTAAATGACCTACCAACTAACCTCATGTACTACACAAATATATGCAAAAAAAATACTAAAATTTTGTCTAATCGACCTTACAAACCTCTTCGTCATACTCATCATATTTGAAGTTAACCCGGCTCACTTTATCCATCCGCGGTGCAAGGGTTGCAAGATGATTGGTTTCATCTGGACAATTGTTTTTTTTGTTGTTTTCATTTTTTCATTCATTTCTTTTTTATTTTCTCTATCCATTCTACATTGACTCATCATTGTAATTTTTGATTGACATTACACGACAAAGTATGAAATCGACGTGGGCAACGGTGTAAATATATAAGTAGAGGACTTAACCTGATTTCTCCTTTCGTCCAGACGTGAGAGGAATGGAAAAATGGGGATCGTAGAAGGAAGCCTCTGTGCAGTCTCAGGCTGTCGATTTGCACGCTTCCAGCCCTCCTTCCCTCGTGCGAGATGCTTTGCCCAAAAGAGCACAAGATGATGATAATAATGATCCAAAAATTTGGGAATGGGACTCTGTTAGTGGGTTGGAGCAACAACAAAGAAAATCCCTAGGCAAATTAAGCATGCGCAGAGTGTATTAGAAGCACCTTGCGCAAAATGCATGCACTGCAATGATTGCAGAATATGTACACAAGCATAGGTACTGGCCTTGCCACCTCCTCCCAATTTATCTCCATTTTCTCTGCACTCTTTTCCCAGATCAATAATCCTATCTACACAAGATAAAAAATTAGGGGAGCAGAGGATTTTACTATATACCTTGAAGAACCTTTTGGTAGTAGTCTGGATTGAGAGCCAGATACCTGAAAAGCATCATTACAATGACAACACTGGTGTCATTCCCAGCCTAAAGAAGCAGGATTATGTAATCCTTAATGTCATCATCACTCAACGTATTCCCATGCTCATTGACATTGCAAAGCAAAAAGGAAAGCAAATCCTGCTGTGGCGAAGCAGAACCGCAAGCCAAATCCGTTTTCCTCTTATCAATCACAGTCTGCAAAATTCCATGGATATGATTACTCCCAATTTTGGCTTTCTGGTACATAGTCAAAAGAAAATCCACAGGAATCTGGAACATTTCGTTGATTAAGTCAATAAAATGGTGATATAAATCAGATTGTTGAGGCCCTTCATCCATGCTGAGAAAAGAGTACAAGCCACAGCAAACAAGCAACGCTTCAAGAGAGGAAACGCCTTCATTTGGCTTTCTCCAAGCCAGAAACGTTTAACGTGGTCACTGATAATGGAGTCCACTCTGCCCACGAATGTTTGTAGAGCTTCTGGCTTTAAGAAAGATGTCGTCTCATGGATTGCAATGATTGTAGGATATGTACAAAATGTTTTTGTTCAAAAGCCTGTAGCAATTTTCAAGCAAATGCAATAGGTAGGTGTAAAGCCAAATTCCATGACCTTCGCCAAATCCTCCCTGCATGTGCCAAAATGGGAGCTTTGGAACAAGGTATGGACATCCATCAAAGCATCATGGAAGGAGGATTTTTTTCAGATGTTATAGATGGAAATTCTCTAGTAGACATGTATGAAAAATATGGAAACATAGAAAAGGCAAGTGAGTTGTTTGACATAATGCCTCAAAGAGAGGTTATCCTAATGCAATGATTGCAAAATATGCACAAAATGGATTTTTTTTGTTTGAAATTTGTATATATTCAATCTTTTCTAAAATCTCTTCTGAATGATACAATTTGTATATATTCTTCATCTTCTTGAAGGAACACTTTTTGAGCACATGAATCGTTATCTTCATATTTTAAGAGTGTGGAAAAACATAATTTTCTTAGAATATATCTATCATTTTTAGTAAGGATTCAATCTTGTTTGGCTAATTTTATTTCACATTCTAAACTTGTAGACCACAACCTCTGAAATGTGCAAGGACTCTAGGGTAGATACATTGTGATTTGGCTATCATGTAGTTGGATGCATCTTATTGCCATTCATTCTTTCTCATGTTTTTCTTTAATAATTGTCATTTTTCACACCCAAATATACCTCGACCTAATCCTAGAAACAGTTGAGTTCCTTAAAGGGCCAAACATTAGGCAAGGGCATTTAAGCCCTTTTTCAACGTCAGATCATATTGTTGTTGGCCTTCAATTTTTGATAGCAAATATATGATTGCAACTATGCATGGCAGACACTTATTTGCACTATCAATTGTGGAGGCCAACTATGTTTTCTTTTTTTTTTTAGATTTTTAGCTTTTACCATGGTTTAGCATAGCTTACCTTGTGCCTTTAGATATTATTGAGCAAATTCAAAACATTTAACAAAAATTCTAAAACATTTTGTAATTAAAACACCAAATTCAAGCAACAATATGATCTCTTTTGGGTGTTGCACCAATAGAATGATGGTAATGAAGTTTTGTTGCACCCACAAAAGGAAAGCCTCACAAGGCATCACAAGAATATTAGATTGCTTCTCTGTAAAAAAATTAAAATTATTTTTCCTTCCTTGGAACTTACATCATGTTTTTAGTGTTGACAATCTATTTTCAAATTGTCCACCTTTAAGTGCAACAAATGGAGAAAAAACATTTCCAACTAGTTATTGAATCCCGATTGCAGTGTATGTGTTGTAGGGACTAGATAGTTGGACACAAAGATTAACAACACAAGGATTGAGGTCATACCCTTCTTTAAAGTTTTCAAGGCAAGTCAAATCATTTACTAAAGGAATTATTTCACCAAATCTTAGATAGTGAAGTATTTTTGGCACTTATTTTTTTTGTTTGGTGTGATGAGAGCCATTACCTTGCAAGGAGAGGAAACTATCCCAAGTGGTAGAATGAATCCTACAATTAATGTTAAATTCAAATAAATTTTCCTAATCAACATATTACTTGGCAAAGAAACACTCACAACATCAAATTTATCACTAGATGGGACCCTTGCCAAGGCACTCCAACATCAACACTTGAAAGAGCTACTAAAAATTCAAAATTGTACAAGGCTGAACTATTTTCCCTTCCAAAAAGCTCGCCTCTTATTCTTTATCAATAATTATTCGCTATTTTTGTGATGCTTGTTTATATCAAACTCTCCTAAATTCCTCATCTATTCTACTTGGTCATACACATGCACTACACAATTGTAAACTATGAAGCTTGATATTTGGTAGGTAAACCCACAAAAGTGGTTTACAATTGGAGTGAGGAAGCAAAAGTTGAAAAAATTGACCCCATGGCAAAAAAAAATTGTTTTTGGGGTTCGAGTGAACTATTTGATTCGAACGAACCAAAAGAGGGTTTGCTAGAACCTAGGTTCAAGCGAACCCATTTAATGAAATGCCCCACCATTCCCGCCAAAAAAGACAAAGAAAACCCCTTTTGAAAGGGGGTTTGCTCAAACCCCTCCTAGTTTGAGCCCCCTTTTTCCCACCTTCCTGCTCTCTGGCATAAAAAAAATCAGAATTTTTGCCCTTTGAAGCTCAAGTTGAGGATGTAAATGGAGGAGACTTCACAAACCCAACTGGAATCAGGTAGTCCTCAGATCGAGATATCCAACGACTATAAATTTAATATGTTTTGGTTTTATTATGTATTTTTTTTTTAGTTTTATTAAACATACGTTTTTCACCGAAAATCAAGCTCTTTGTTCTGCACATGTGGAAAAATGGTAGATTATCAAAAACAAAAATTGAAAAATATGAGTGCACCAGATATTGAAGTCCTTGATCCAACAAAAAAAAATGAATTTCAATACATACAAAAAAAATTATGCGTTATACGATCTGCCTATGTCTAAATTACAATTGATTTGACTTTGAAACTTGATTAAGGAAAAAATATTCAATAAAACACTAGCTAACCAATTGGAAGCACTAGATATCGGAGTTACAAATCTAAATTCGAAAGAATTAAAATTTTATCTGTTAAACAGGCACAGGACAACTGAGAGGGGGGGTGAATCAATTGTCACAAAATTCAAAACTTGAAACTTCAACACTTATCAATACAACAACCACACAATTTTGTTATTAAGTAAAAGCATGTAACACAAATAATAGAAAGTAAATCAACACAATGAACACCAGATTTTTACGTGGAAAACCCAATGAGGGAAAAACCACAGTGAGGGCTAACTCACAATATAAAGATTATAAAAAAGAGGCTCACCACAGAGGGCTCACTACCCAGAAGAGGACTCACTGTCCAAGTACAAAGGCTCACTTCCTACAGAAAGGACTCATTGTCCACAGAAAGGACTCACTATCCAACAAGGAGGCTCACTGCCTATAGATACAAAAGAGAACAAAAAGATTGACCACAACAATTAACACATTCGCAGCTTGAATAAGGATTGCAGAAACCTTTAGCTCACTGCCTTTAGGAATCCAACACAATGAAGTATTTTTGTCTCAACTCACTCACACACACACTTCTGCTCTTATGATTTGTGGTTCACTTTCGTCACTTTGCATCACACTGTCATACAATTCTTCACAAATCGACTTGCTTTTATACCATCCTCAACCTTAGAAACTTTCTCCAAGGTTAGCCAGAAATACCTCATTTCGTAAATTCAAATTAGGTCGG
Organism: Sequoia sempervirens; assembly: GCA_007258455.2. Taxonomy (NCBI): domain Eukaryota; kingdom Viridiplantae; phylum Streptophyta; class Pinopsida; order Cupressales; family Cupressaceae; genus Sequoia; species Sequoia sempervirens. The sequence goes on along the minus strand of VDFB02346064.1, from coordinate 32,817 downwards.
CAACTCAAAATTCCCACGGTGGAAAGGAATAAGAGTGGACCAATAAAAAATTTAACCAAGACCAAAAAATAATGTCTCAAATCAACCACATGCTTCTTCAATTTAATTTTATTCTTTGAATGAAGTGTAAGCACCAGGTTGGCCAAACCTAATGAAAACACAAATGAACATTGATGTACACGCTTCTCAACAAGAAGATGACATACAGACTCCACAACACGCTTCCTTATGCACAAGAACACATCTCATAATTCTCCAAATACATCCGCAACAAATGCAATATGCTTCAAACTCTAAACACTTTTCACCAGACCATCTGGACTGTGCAAACACACACAACAATACTAAAACATGACTTCTAGATCACCAAATCTCAAACCTCTTTTCCAGAGCACATAAAAGACCTTCACAAGACATATCCCAAATCCACAAGATTTGAAATGAAATAGCAGAGGACTGTGGAGCAAAAACACTTCTATGAATCCATAGAAGACCAACTCTGCCAGAATAGTTCACATACCGGTGAATGTAACTTTCACATACCATCACACCAAAAGCTAAAACTTAGGATATATCACCACGGAATCACCATTATCAAATCTTCAGATCTGCATAAGCATAGGATCAACACAGAAGAAATGTGAAGCACATACCAAAGCATATTCGGAACACATTCATCACTCTGAATTCTCTTATTTATTAATTTTCTCAAAAGCACTTAGAAACTCATCAACACAGCACATCTGCAATGACATAAAGATAGCTTCATGTACTCACAACATCTCAGTAGCATCTCAGCTATACATGTACAATCTACAACATACTGAACTGTGTTGACATCAATGACAACACCACCAGACTAGCTCACACTTGCAACAATATCCCCCTTTGTTATTGATGGCAACACATAATGTGAAAAACTATCAAAGACAACATCCTTCACAATATCCCAAAAGAACACCTTCTTTTCCTCTGCAACTATTTTTCGCATGAATTTTCTCTCCCCCTTTGACATCAATGGAAAAGATCAACAACTCTAATCACTCCCCTTTAGGAGCACACACATACTACAACAATGAAACCATTTCTACTCCCCTTGTGGAGTAGACCCATTTATCAGTCTGGATAAATAAAGAATCTATGAATTCACTGGACTGATGCACCTTCATGTGCACTTAGTTCAGAGGTCCAATGACCCTCAACATCCCCCTAAGATGCTCAAAAGTATCCTTTAGAAGAGCCTTGGCAAATATGTATGTAATTTGTTCCTTTGTGGTCACATACTCCAATCTGACTTCATTCTACAACACTTTTTCTCTCGGGAAATGATATTTGATAGATATGTGTTTTATTCTTGAATGCATGACCGGGTTCTTTGAAATGTTTATTGCATTTGTGTTGTCACAGAAAATAGAAATAGGCTCATTACACATTACTCCAATGTCTTTCAGATTTTGCTTCATCCACAAAACATGTGTGCAATAGGATGTTGCAACAATATATTCTACCTCTATAGTGGATAAAGAAACTGAGTCTTGCATTTTACTCAACCATGAAACCAATCTTCTACCAAGAAAGAAAGCACCACCACTAGTACTCTTCCAGTCATCTACACATTTGGCCCAATCAACATCGGTATAGGCACTCAGGGTGAAATCATCACTCTTAGGATACCATTATCAATAATTAGGTGTATCTTTAAGATATATAAATATCCTCTTTACAGCTATAACATGTGCTTCATTAGGATCTGCTTGGAATCTGGCAACTAAACATACTGCATGCATAATATTTGGTCTAGCAGTAGTTAGATACAGCAGTCCGCCAATCATAGATTTGTATTTGCTCTGATCAGCAGATTCATCATCTTTGCTCAATTTACATCCGGTTATCATAGGAGTACAAACCGGTTTGGAATCATCCATCCCAAACTTCTTCAATAGCTCTTTTACATACTTAGATTGTGAAATGAATATCCCTTTATCAGTTTGATTCACTTGTAGACCAAGGAAGAAATTCAATTCACCAATCATAGACATCTCAAATTCTTTCTGCATCTCCACAGCAAACCTTTTACACATGCCTTCATTTCCACCAAAAATGATATCATCAACATATACAACTACTATCAAAATTTTATTACCTTGCACTTTGAAGTAAAGATTGTTGTTAGCAGAACCTTTGTTGAATCCTTGCTTTGCCAGGTATCTATCCAATCTTGCATACCAAGCTCTAGGAGCTTTCTTTACTCCATACAACGCCTTCTTCAACTTACAAACCATGTCCGTTTTGTGAGATAACTAAAATCCTTCAAGTTGTTCCATATACACTTCTTCCTCCAATTCACCATTCAGAAAAGTTGACTTAACATCCATTTGATACACTTTGAAGTCCTTGTGGGTAGAAAAAGCCAAAAACATCCTAATAGCTTTCATTCTAGCCATAGGGGAAAATGTCTCTTCAAAATCTATACCTTCAACTTGTGAATATCCTTTGCATACAAGTCTTGCCTTATTCCTTACAACTTCTCCATTTTGTTGAGGGTTTCTCAGAGCAAAAAACTGTCTTTTTATGCCATGTTCACATAATGCATTAAATTCACCATAAGTGAATTCTCCACCTCTATCAGATCTCAAACACTTGATCTTTAGATTTACTTAATTTTCCACTCTTGCTTTTAAAACTTTAAACCTATCCAAAGCCTGAGTCTTTTCTCTAAGAAAAGCAACCCATGTCATTCGAGTATAATCATCGATAAGAAACATGAAATACCTGTCACCATTCAAGCTTCCAGTCCTAGTCGGACCACAGAGATAAGTATGGATTAACTCCAACATTCTGGTAGTAGAGTGCTTTTTCCCTTAAAGTTGCATCTTGTATGTTTCCCCAATTGACAACTTCTACAAATAGCATTACCATGTCTTGTGATTTTGGGAAGCCCTCAAACAATCTCCTTTGCACTGATTTTGACTAGGTTAGCAAAATTTACATGTCTCATTCTCTAGTACCATAACCAAATTTCACTGATTTGAGATACAAGGCATTTACCATCAACTCCCTTAAGCTAATAAATGTTTCCATGAGTTCTTCCAGCAGCGACCATATCTCCATTTCTGGATCCTTTTTTGATTTCACAGGTATTATTTTGAAACACAAGTTTAAAACCATTACCACACATCTAACCAACACTTAGAAGGTTATTCCTCAAAGCCTTCACATAATATACATCATCAATATTGTGTACTCCATCAAAACTAATTGAACCTTTCCCACAAATCTTAGCTCCTGAATCATCACCAAACATAGCTAAACCACCATCATATTTCTCAAGTTTAGTGAAATTACTCTTATCTTTGATCATGTGATTAGAACATCCACTATCAATTACCCAATAGTCTTCATCATGTCTTGCATGAAAAGCAGTAACCAAAGTACCTTCCATCCTATTCCTCTTATTCTCTGGAGCCTTCTTGCTTGCACATTTTCTAGGGTTAGTGGATATAGATTTACTTTCCAAAGCTAAGAATACGCATTCATTATCATCAGCCTCATTCTCAGATTCATCATCATAAATTCCTGCTTCTTCTTTAACATAGTATAGCTTCTTATATCTCTTATCCTTTCTATCCTTATCCTTATAATCCTTGTTCTTCTTATGCACAGCTCTATTTGGGCATCTTGAAGCATAATGATCGATATTACCACAATTGAAACATTTAAAGGGTAACATACCTTTATACTTTCTGGTTCCTTTCTTCAACTTCTTGGTGAAGTTTGCTTCCAACTCATCATCACCATTGCTATCCAATTTGCCTTCAATCTTCATTTCCTTAAATGTCATTTCATTCTTTTCTTCCATCTTGTCTTCTTTCCAAAACTCTCTCATCTCAAATGCTTGCAAGGTGTCGAACAATTGTTCTAAAGTGTACTTCTTAGAATCATACATTTCTTCAATAACTGAGATCTTATCACTGTAGAAATCCAGTAGGGTTATAGGGATCTTCTCAATTATATCTTCATCTAATAGTTTTCCTCATTGATTTTTAACTTCATTTGCAGTCAGTTCAACTCTTTGAAAGAAGCTTGTAAATTATTCCTCGCCTTCTTCCATTTTCAGATTTACAAATCTGCGCTTTGCCGCCAGCTTCTTTGTCAATTTCACTCTTTCATTTCCTTCATACATGTCTTCCAACTTCTTCCAGAATTCATATGCAGTATCCAAAGAAAGAACCTTAGCTCACTCATTTTTTAGATAAGCCACTACAAATAGCATACTTTGCCTTCTCATTTTCTTCATAAGCAGAAATCTCATCTGCAGTAGTAAGACCACCAGACGAGTATGTATACTTTGTCTCAATAGCCTTCCAGGTCTTAAAACCAAGAGAGATAATATATCCTTTCATTTTTTCCTTCTAATCATTGTAGTCAATTCCATCGAACATAGGGATCACCAACTTATGCACCATCGAATCTTCCTCAAGCGATTAAGCTCTACACCAAGGAACCAAAGCTCTACAACTAAGAGGGGGGGTTAATCAGTTGTCACAAAATTCAAAACTTGAAACTTCAACACTTATCAATTCCACAACCACACAATTTTGTTATTGAGTAAAAGCATGTAACACAAATAATAGAAAGTAAATCAACACAATCAATACCATATTTTTACGTGGAAAACCCAATGAGGGAAAAACCACGGTGAGGGTTAACTCACAATATAAAGATTATAAAAAGAGGCTCACTACCAAGGGCTCACTTCCCAGAAGAGAACTCACTATCCAAGTACAAAGGCTCACTTCCTACAGAAAGGACTCACTGTCCACAAAAAGGACTCACTATCCAACAGGGAGGCTCATTGCCTTCAGATACAAAAGAGAACAAAAAGTTCCACCACAGCAATTAACACATTTGTAGCTTGAATAAGGATTGTAGAAAATTTTAGCTCACTACCTTCAGGAATCCAACACAATGAAGTATTGTTGTCTCAACACACTCACACACACACTTCTTCTCTTATGATTTGTGGTTCACTTTCGTCACTTTGCATCACACTGTCATACAATTCTTCACAAATCAACTTGCTTTTATACCATCCTCAACCTTAGATACTTTCTCCAAGGTCAGCCACAAATACCTCATTTCATAAATTCAAATTAGGTCAACAACTCAAAATTCCCGCAATGGAAAGGAATAAGAGTGGGCCAATAAAACATTTAACCAAGACCAAAAAATAATGTCTCGAATCAACCACATGCTTCTTTAATTTAATTTTATTCTTTGAATGAAGTGTAAACACCATGTCGGCCAAACCTAATGAAAACACAAATGAACATTGATGTACATGCTTCTCAACATGAAGATGACACGCGGACTCCACAAAATGCTTCCTTAGGCACAAGAACACATCTCAGAATTCTCTAGATACATCCACAACAAATGCAATATGCTTCAAACTCTAAACACCTTTCATCAAACTATCTGGACTGTGCAAACACACACATCAATACTGAAACATGACTTATAGATCACCAAACTTCAAACCTCTTTTCCAGAGCATAGAAAAGACCTTCACAAGACATATCCCAAATTCAAAAGATCTAAAATGAAATAGTAGAGGACTGTGGAGCAGAAACACTTCTATCAATCCACAGAAGACCAACTCTGCTAGAACAGTTCACATACCAGTGAACGTAACTTTCACATACCATCACACCAGAAGCTAAAACTTAGGATATATCACCATGAGATCACCATTATCAAATCTTTAGATCCGCACAAGCCTAGGATCAACACATAAGAAATGTGAAGCACATACCGAAGAATATTTTGAACACATTCATCACTTTGACTTCTCTTCTTTATTAATTTTCTCAAAAGCACTTGGAAACTCATCAACACAACACATTTGCAACGACATAAAGATAGCTCCATGTACTCACAACATCTCAGCAGCATCTCATCTATACATGTACAATCTGCAACATACTAAACTGTGTTGACATCAATGACAACACCACCAAATTAGCTCACACTTGCAACATTATCCTTCATGGAAAAAAAATTATGTGTTATACGATGAGCGTCACTCCTTAAAAATGTTGTTTTCTGAAAAAACTAGTTTTTGAATGAGATGGAAAAAGAAATGCAATCTAATTCCAAAAAATTTGAAAAAATAATATTTAGAATCTATAGACAAAATGTCACAAATCACTAGTTTGCATCATCTTCAAATTCCTCACGGTTTAGTTGCTATAGGTGCCTGAAAGTGAAGATTTAGTTAGAAAAATTATTTCAGTGTCCAGTTTGGCCAAAAATTGTAAACTAGTATTGTGGGATCACCCTGGCACATATTCTAAATGGTTGAGGTTGCACGCTCCCACCAATTGTGATCTAATAGGATTTACTGGTTGATGGAGACTAAGAGACTCCTTATTTCCAAATTTCCTATCTACTATGAAATTTGAGGTAGATGATATTGTTGAGGTGGCTCTTAATCCAAAATTTTGTGTTGTATCATGATCAAAGGTACTTTATCCTTTCTTTAGGGGGTTGTAATTGATAGATGTATATCCTTGAATAGGAACCTTCAAGGTTCTCAGGATGACTTCCTTGAACCTAGCACAGACATTAAAGGTCACAAACACTAATCAGATAAAACCAACTCACACATATATATGGACAATTAATAAGACAATATTTTACTTTTAGTATTTCTACCAATGATTTCAAACTAGCTAGTCGCAATCTTGTATTTACCCTTGTCCAGGGGATGGCTCAAGTAGTAGCACACGTCTAGCTTTTCCTTTATTATCAGAGTTTCATTGGTTGTCAATTTTAGGAAAGGTTCTAGGATGTGTGTCACGATTTCTTTGAGCATTATTAATCTTCACCCTCTTATTCCTAAACATATTATGGGCATCATCGTATCTTGCATTGGCCCTTTCATGGTGATAGATGGAAAATTTGTTGGTTGTTGTGTTTCAACCTACAAACATGGTAATATTATTCCTCCCGTCTTTCTTTGTCATCTCAATGCTTCCTTGGTAGATCCTTTCCAAATAATATTATTTTTACTTATACTTAGTCTTTATTGTTTGAATTTAACCTCTTTGGGTTTATCCTCAATTTATGTTAGCATTTCTTTAGTCACATAGAGAGAATAAAGAAAGAGAGAAGAAAAATATAGATATAAAGTCACATAGAGAGAATAAAGAGACAAAGATATATATAGAGATAGATATATCAATAGATCAAGAGGGAGATGGGGAGATAAATAAGGGGAGATAAATATGGATTGAAAAAGAGAGTAAGGGAGAGAGAGAGAGAGAGAGAGAGAGAGAGAGAGAGAGGCAAAGGGAGAGATAAAATGGAAGACAAATATAGAGAGAAATATGAGAGAGAAAAAGAGAGAGATTGAGAAAAATGAGAAACATAGAGATAGATAGGGAGACTCCCTCTCTCTATAATTTCCTATCTTTATCTTTATATCCCTCCATCCCTCCCTCTTTCATTCTCTTGCTCTCTCTTTGTCTCTCCCTCTTTCTATCTTTGCTTCCCCCTCTCCCTCATCCTCTCTCTCCATATCCATCTCAATCTTCCTCACTATCTCTATCTCCTTACATCCCCTTACATCTCTCTCTTCCCCCTCATCTTTCCCACTATACCTATCTCTTTGTCTCTCCCTTTTTTTATCCCTATCTCCCCCTCTCTCTCTCCCTATCACTCCTTTATATCTCTCTAGTTCTCCTTTATCATTTATCTATTTATATCCCTCTCTCCCTTCCTATATATACATATATATCCCTCTCTATATGTATCTCCATATATCTCTCTTATTCACACAAATAGACTCCTTGTTTATCTCTCCCTATCTCTATCTCTTTATCTCTCCCCCTCTCTATCTCTTTATCTCTCCCCCTCTCTATCTCTCTCTATCACTATATCTCACAATCACTATATCTATCTCTATCTCTTTATCACTATATCTCACCATCTATATATCTCTCTATCTCTCGCACTTCCTATTTATCTCTCTATCTCTACCCCTCACTCTCTACCTCACTATCTCTCTATCTTTATCTCACCCTTTACCTCTCTCTACCACTCTATCTATTTGTCCCCCTCTTCCTTTTTCATAACCCAATTTTTATTGCATTTAAATTATAATATGATAAATTAAATTATGAGGAAATTCAATATGTTGAATAAAAATTTGATATTTTTGAAATGTTTGAAAGAAGTTGACCATGTTTTGACTATGTGATCTTTTGAACTATCTTATACTTTATCGTGATTGAATGTTACTGATGAACTATGTAAGTGCAAGTGTGTACAAATGTAGAAAAACAAGTTGAAGGACAAGAACACAGTTGAGGTAGCATCGTTTATCCGGATTGAATGGTAAGCTTGATGGAATCTGGGTGCACACACCACAAAACAACATGATGTCTATGTTTGAAATTTCATACAAGAGATTATATTAATCTAATTCGAAATGATTCAATGATTGAAAAATAAGTAGGCTTGTGGAATGATATACATGTGAATTCTTATTAAATTATCTATTTTGATCTCGTGTTTACAAAAATTTGAAAGAAAATGATAGCATGGTTAAACACATATATGTATGCATGTATTTAAAAAGGCTTACTTAAAGGATAAGAAAACAACTTCATTTAGAAGCCATTAATTGAGTAAATAAAAGTTCATTTTTACTTAAAGTGATATGTGTATATATAAACATATATATAAATGCATATATATACATATGTATATATGCATATACATACATATATATATATAACGTACAAATGTGTACATATATATATATATATAATATCTACATATATATATAATATCTATATATATATATATATATAATATCTACATATATATATAATATTTATATATATATATATATTTATATTCCTTATAAATGAATATGGGAATCAAATTTAATAGACATTACTATTGATTTCAATCAAAAATCTAAAAGGAGATAATATAGGAAGAGTGGTCTACCAACTTGTTGAAGGCAAGATATTTGAATGCATAAGCGGGCGGCTAGTTAATGAAAATTATGGTATGAAAAGACCCCTTTAGTGGAGCACATAGGAGGGTGATCCCACAATAGTGGTTTACAATTTTTGGCCAAAATGGACATTGAAATTATTATTTTTAACTAAATCTTCACATTTGGGCACCTATAGTAGCTAAACCGTGAGGAATTTGAAGATGATGCAAATTAGAGTCTCGTCACATTTTATCTATAGATTCTAAAAATATTTTTCAATTTTTGGAATCAGATTGCACTTCTTTTTCCATCTCCCACGAAAACTGGTTTTTTTCAAAAAACAACATTTTAAAAAAGTGACGGACACTGTATAACGCATAAGTTTTTTTCCATGAAGGATAAAATTCTAATTCTTTCAAATTTAGATTTATAACTCCGATATCTAGTGCTTCCACTTGGTTAGATAGTCTTTTATTGAATATTTTTTCTTTACTCAATGTCGTAAGTCAAACAAATTACAATTTAGACATAGCCGCCGTATAACATAACTTTTTTTGTATATATTGAAATTCATTTTTTTTTTTGGATCAAGGACTTCAATATCTCGGTGCACTCATATTTTTAAAAAAAAAAATTTGATAATCTACTATTTTTCCACATGTGCGAATAGAGACCTTCATTTTGATGAAAAACCTATGTTTAATAAAACTAAAAACACAAATACATAATAAAACAAAAACATATTAAAATTATATTCATTGGATAGCTTGTTCTGAGGACTACCTGATTCTAGTTGGGTTTGTGAAGATTCCTCCATTTTCATCCTAAACCCAAGCTTCGAAGCGTAAAAATTTAGGTTTTTTTGTGTTTTAGGGGGAGAATGAGGAATAAGGGGGTTCGCTCGAACCCTAGTTCGAGTGAACCACCCTTCAATATGCATTCTATTTTGTTTTTTTGGGTGGGAAATGTGGGCCCAGTAATTCATGGGTTCACTCGAACCCTAGTTTTCCTTCCTCCACAAATTGTAAACCACTATTGTGGCTTCACCCAGGAAAAGAAGGCAAGTTACCCTTTTGGTAACATAGAACCAAAAATCCAGAACTGGAGGAGAATGAGTTGGGACTGTAGACATCTAAATTTAATCACTTCCATATGATTAAATTTACCACCTTTCCATCTACCATATTAATATTAATTTATTAAATTAATATTATACCTTTGGTCTCATGACGGTAAAGTATTTAATTTAATAATTAATACTTTATCTTTCACCTTATTCCTCTCTAAATTAAATAAATACGCTAATTTATTTAATTTAGTCATTTTCCCCTTTTTGATTTAAAATCAATTTAAAATTCCTTTCTTTCTCTCTCCTTGTCACATCCTCCATAACCTTGCCCTAATCTGAATTAATTTAATTAATTCATGATTATGATGTGTATCCTCTTAATCAGAGATTAATGTCACATCCTCCTACATTTGCCACTTGCCTCTAATCTTCCATTTATTAGCTTAATCCAATGCTTGCACAACCTTAACCAAGGTCATTAGCTAAATTTAACACCACTTTTTGGTCAATTCTTCCATTTTTCCTTTTTGGATATTGACCCCCTTTCCCATGTGAATTTTTAATTCACATTTATTTGTCCTAGGTTCATCTCCTTTATATGTGAATTTTTAATTCACATTCCATTCTTCCAAGGCTTCTAGAACCTTGGACTTGTCACAATCTCCACATGTGACCAAGTCCCACCTTTTTGGAGCCCACCTTTTATCCTCTAGATCCTTCTAGGAATGTGAATTTTTTTTTTATATCCCCAACCACCTTTCCTTTTCCCATGTATATTTTTGAGGAATTCCAAAATTCCTCAAATGTCCCTTTCACTCCCACTTGGGGACAAGGAATCCCTTTTTGAGGAAATCTCCTCACTCCCCAAGGTGCATGTCCTTTCTCCACCTCATGTACCTTCTTGACACCTCACCTCCATCTCATATCCCCTTGGCCACTTCACCCTCCACATGTCAAGATGTGAGGGCTTGTGGGTTCTCAACCCACCATAGCCCTTCATCTTGGCCTTGTTGGAGCAATCTTGACCGTTGAATTCTCTAGAGAATTCAAATTCTCTTATAAATACCCCCTCCTCAAGGGCATTTTCAACTTTTTGAATTTTCATAACTACATGTTGCTAATTTACATCCTCAATCCTTTTCCATCATTTAGCCATCTCTTTTAATCATTTTGCACATTTAATCTTGCATTTAGTCACTCAAGAAATCATCTAAGGAGCACACAAATCATTCCAAGCAAGGGCCAATCAAGGAGAAATCAACAGCAAGGAAGGTGAAATCGTTTGTGTCTTATTTTGTCCATTTTCCTTATTGTTTATCACTCTTTTGGCTAATCTTGAGGTGTCCTTGGTATTTTGTCATTCACATTTCTTAGTTATTTTGCACATTTAGAATAGGATAAATTCCAAGGTATACAGGGACGACTAGCATTGAGGAACAGAGGTGGGAAAAGTCGAGGGAAAATCCACAAAATCAGAGGTAATCAATGGTTTTGTTTTGTAAATGCTTGAATTTCCAGTATAGCTTATTCAAAAGCTTTTATGATTTGTTTATTTTTTTTATTCCATTTGAATCGATGTCAAACCATTTGATGATCTTCTATATGCAAATCCATTCGAATGATTTTGTTATATCTTATGTTATGTGCAAAGGCCATGACAACCATTGCTTTCTTGCACATGCTTTGTGCATGCTCTTCTAACGACATGAAAGCCAGTTATTTTATTTTCTGCATATTATATGTTGTCACCACTATTCCTTTATCTCTTGCATTTGTTAATCCTTAGTCATTAACACGACTAATCAGGTGAAATTGATACCTTGGGAGTTTGGAAAATAACGATTCTTTAATCATTTATTTCTCCCTCTAAGGGTGGCGACAATCCTCCACTGTTATCTTTAGTGTTATACAGTCCATTGTGTGATAGAACCCTATGGTATGACGTACCATATGGGTGTGAGAACCATTGTAACCATTCTTGGAATGATGGACAACATCATTGTCAACCTTGTCGCCTCATTCGCAGAGAACAATGGTAGAGCATTATGTTGTTTCGTTTTTATTAGATGTTATTATTCCATCTCGCCTCGTCTACAGAGGATGATGGCAAAATGATGTATTGTTCCATCTTTATGCTTGCATGTTAAGTATGTATTTTATCGTTCTCTATGAACAATACTCAGATCGTCCCTTAGAACGAATGCAACCAAGCTAAGGTTCGGCATGCATAGGCTTCAACCTTAGTGTTGTTAAATATTAAGTAACAATCAACCAACTGTTGGTCGTTCTATAGAACAACAGTGGCATAAATATGTTTATAACAATGAATGTGGGATCTTCAAACACTAAGCAATAATAAGATTATTCTAGTTTATGTGTAAATTATTATTATTAAAACAACAAGCATGTTGCTTGATTTCTTTTACCTTGCATAAAATGATACTAGTATCGTTTATCCCCCTTTATTTATATATATAATATATATATACACTTATGTTCTCAGAATGATAGAGCTTTGAATGAAAGCATAAGAACAATAGTTATGTCGTTTCTGATCCTTGACCATGAATGTACTTGAATAACTAAGGGTCCCTAGATGAGACTCGAATAAATGAAACACTAGATAACTTGAAACTGAAACCTGCAAACTTCTGTAAACAGTGTGGTTATGTTACAAATGATGTACCATCATGAAGAAACTATTTAAATGGAACTATCCTTCTACTTTTTTTGAAAAGGAAATTTTACTCTTTGTGTAACTGTTAAATGATATGAAAATCTGTAGCATTATTTGAATGAAAGAAATATGTTAAATGGTTTTATTTTAGAATGTATGCACAAATATATTAGCTTAAGTTAGCACATATATGTGTATGCACATAGACCTTCGTCTACATACAAACACATACTTGTGATATACCTTTTTTTGTTACTTATTTAATTCATTTTTAATGAATACTAAATTACGTTGAATGTAATCATGTGACATGTGTATGAATTGAATGGATAATTTATTGAACAGATCCTCTTGAATCATTTTTTTGAATTTATTTCAGTAGAGTAATTAAGTAGACTAAATTAATTTTATGTAGATATGTGTGTAAATATTATTCTCTTTGTTTAGTAGAATAGCAACACCTAAGTAGACTAGAGCACCTCGGGGTAGATGCTACTAGAGGGTAGATAGTTGCTAAGGAACAAACTTATGTTGTTGAAAGTTACCTTCTGGGATGGGTGTTGAAATGGAGTATAGAGGGTATAGGTTTTGATTTATCCAAAACCTATCTTTTGTTGTTACAACTAATTTTAATGCTTGGCCAAGCAGTTAGCCCATTATGTATGTATGGACTTATATATGATAACACTCTCTACTATTCCTAGCATAAATCTTGCATTTTTTTAATCATAGATAGAGATGCATGTTGATGTTTGGGCATGCACTAAATTCCACCGTGCAGATTGTTCTCTTGCTAAACTTTTCACGCAAGGTTGGGTATTCTTCAAGTAGGAAGAATTTTGGGGAAGTGTAAACTTCGTGGTTGGGCGATAAAGCGCCTCAACCATGTTCTCATCCACCAAAGGAGGCAAGCATCAAAAGGAAACCTTGGATTTTTTCAAGTTATTAAAGGATTATGATATAACCTTGATGTAAAATTGTATATTGTATTGACTTTGTGGGCCAATGACCCAAGTCAACTTGGATATTGTAATTGACATTTGGAAATGAATATATATATATATAAAGACTCATATTTTAATTAGACATGTGTTGTTATGATTGAAAATAGTTGCTTAAGTTATATCTTTTTTAAAATTTAATATTCATAATGTCATTTGTAATTAATATTTAAGTAGTAATTAGAATGGGTGATTACATTTGGTATCAGATTTTAGTGTTCAACTCTAGGCCTTTTGAGTCCACAATAGCCATGACTAGGGGATAGTTGACCCTTTGACCAAAATTGAGTTGTCCTAGGGATTGACCAAACCTAGATTGAATGTAGGTATGGGAAGGTCTAAGTCAAGAAGGAAGAAAGGGAAGAAAGTTAGGACCTTAAACAAGAAAGTCATAGTTGAAGAAAACACCAAGATTGAGGTTCAACCTAAGATTTTTGATGATGAGACTCTAGCTCAAGCCCTCACTCAACCTAAGCTAGAGAGGGGAAAGAAGATTGAAAAGTTGAAGCAAACTCCTTAGATTAAGAAGCTTTCCACAATCAGAGATTGGCCTCTAGGGTGTGGACCAAACACACCCTTACTACTTAAGGAGGAAAAGGAGAGCCTGCATGCTCAGCCCTCCTCCTCTGAGAAAATTGATGTAAATTTTGACAAGGACCTATAGGAGTGTCCTCTCTCTAAGAATGAGAAAACTAACTAATGTAAAAGGAATCTTTTGTAAATCAGGGCCTATTGACCCACACTTAATATAAATAAAGCACTAGATGTTGTTTTTGGTGTCTTCAAGTGAAGAACTCAAAAACATTTTTTACTATGCATGAATGTGTATGTCTTTCATGGATAAGTGATATATACATGTGTATGCAATGTTATGTGAATGAGAATGTTTACTCATAGAACCTAGTGTTAAATTATGGTAGACGTGAAATATGATGCAAGTCGAGTGTAACCCAGTATGGTGGTCACCAAAAAAGAGACGGGTGGTAGTGGGTCAGACAAGGGACCAAAAAAAAGGCTGGATTAGATTCTAGAACTTCTGAATAGGCAAGAGGATCGTATGGATCACATAGAACAAGAGGTCTGAGTGGTACACAAGGACTAGATCCCCAGAAATGTGGAAGTCAATCAAGGAGAAGGCAGTCCAGGAGAAGACCCTCAAGGTTGAATTGAGGAAGAACTAGGAAAGGATCTCAAAAGAGTAGCACCGCCTAAGTTTGAAGGTAAAGCCATCAGAGTAGGAGATGAGGCATGAATCATTGAGATGGAGAAATATTTTGGACTCTGTAACCTATCTGATCAGACTAAAGCAGCATGGGCTATGTATTAGCTTTTAGGAGAAGCAACTACTTGCTAGGACAATAAAAAGACCGAAAGGAATCTTCGGCATGGTGAGATTACTTGGGAAATCTTCCTCCAATATTTTAGAAAGAGATGGCTACCACAGCTCTTTTTCAACAAGAAGGTAACATATTCCAAAACCTAGCTTAGGGGAGCATGTCTGTGACCCAATACTGGGAATATTTCACCAATTTGCTGAAGTATATGCCCTAGTATCAAGGAGATGAATGTTTATGTATCTAAAAGTTCATATTGGGACTTAGAACCCACATTGGAGTAGAAGTGGACATGCATGATCCTCTCACTATGAATGAATTCTTCTTGAAGGCCACCAAACAGGAGTAGAAATTGCAACAGTTATCCAATTACCATAATAATTCAAATCCTAAGTCCCAGTTTGGGAACAAGAAGTTTCATAAAGGAGAAAATAACCATCAGATCTATAATCTCAAGAGGGGAAGTGAGTCACAAGAGAAAAGTGGAGATGGAAATGGTGGAAAGAGAAAGAAGGAAAATAACAACAAAAGCAAAGATGACCAAAAGCATAAGGGCTTCAAAGAGGACAAGTCGGGTTCTATACTTGTGGAGGAAATCATTATGCCTCTAATTGTCCACAGCGGTTGAAGTCACGAAGGGATGGAAACTATCAGTAGCCTCGACATCATCAGATCCATGTTGCAGTGGATAACAAGTAGGCATAGTATTAGGCTTCACCAATACAGTTGACGAATAAGCTCTATGGTCGAGTTGTCTCTATTTTAATTGATACCATAGCTATTAAATGTTTCATAGACCCTAGAGTAATATCCAAGATACCTCTTAGACCTGGATACATGGAAAAATCATGGACAATCCAGTATGGAAATCGAGTAGAGCGGAGAGTAAACACCTATCTCTTTTGCAACGAGTTAGAGCTTCCAACCTTCCAAAACCAGGTCAACCTGTATGTGGCACCCTTAGGCTCATACGATGTAATTTTGGGGATAAATTTGTTAATCGAGCATAAGTCTATAGTGAACTATGAGGATAAGGTAGTTAGTTGTCTGGATGATTATGGGAACGAGATCTATGGGATGCAAATTAAGACCCTTAGAACTTAGACAAATCTCTACTATGCAACGTAAAAGGACTCATCAGAAGGGATGTGCTATTTATGATGTGCATATTAGTAACCTTGATAGAAAGAAACTATGTCTAAATGACTACCCTATTCTTAAGGATTCTCGATATGTATTCCCTAACGATCTCACGAAGTTACCTCTGAAACATGAATTTGACTTCTCTATTGACCTAGTACTAGGAGCTGGGCCTCAATCCAAAGCACCATATCAGATGACCATCACTAAACTCTATGAGTTGAAGGCCCAGTTAATGGAGTTGTTGAACAAAGGGCTCATAAGACCTGGTGTGTCTCCTTGAGGAGCACCAGCTATCTTTGTGAAAAAAAGGATGGAACCTTGCATCTGTGTATAGACTATTGGATGTTGAACAAGGCGACCATTAAGAATTGATATCCACTCCCAAGGATTGATGAGTTGTTTGACCAAATGAAGGGAGTGACAGTGTTCTCCAAAATTGATCTCAGGTCGGGATACCATCAGTTGAGAATAAAGGAAGAATATATTCCAAATACTGCCTTGCGAACTTGGTATGGACATTACGAGTTCACTTTGGTACCTTTTGGTTTGACCAATGCACCTGCAACTTTCATGAATCTCATGAATAGTGTGTTCAGAGACTATTTGGATGACTTTGTTTTGATTTTCATAGATGACATCCTAGTTACTCGAAGTCTATTAAAGATAATGATAGGCACTTGTGGATAGTTTTACAGTGGCTGAGAGAGAAGAAAATCTTTGGGAAGCTATCCAAGTGCTTGTTTTATCAAGACAGGGTGCACAACCTAGGCCATATTATTTCAGCTGAGGAAGTTTCTATAGACCCTGAGAATATCAAGGCGATCATGGAATGGCCAATGCCTTAGAATGTGTCAGTCCAAAGCTTCATGGGCCTCACGGGATACTATAGAAAGTTTGTGCAAGGGTTCTTCCAGATTGCGTCTCCAATCACATCACTCTAAAGAAAAGGAACATAGTTTGAATGGACCAAGAAGTGTGAGCAAGCATTCCAACTCCTGAAGGAGAGGCTCACAACAACACCAATGCTAACCATCTTTGATCCTAATGGAAGATTCATTGTAATCAAAGATACTTCAAGAGAGGGAGTGGGAGTAGTACTAATGTAGGATGGACAAGTGGTAGTGTATGAATCAAGAAAGCTTAAACAACACGAGGTGAATTACGCACCGTGTGATTTAGAGTTGGACACAATAGTTCATGTCTTGTAGATGTGGAGACATTATCTCTCAGGAAAGCCATTTGAGCTCAAGACAGACCACTTGGGATTAAGATACATCTTTACACAGCCAAACCTTAATGTGTGGTAGAGAATGTGGTTGGAATTCCTTAGTGAGTATGACTTTGGAATTAAGTATATAAAGGGAAAAGAGAACAGAGTCGTTGATGCTCTTAGTAGACAAAGACATCTAGCAGCCATGATCTCGACAAGGTCTTATCTGAGACAGCAAGTGACACAACATTTGCAAGGGGATGAGCACTGCAAAAGAGTGAAGAGCACCCTAGTAGAGAATCCATCAGATCATCGGTTTGATGGGTATGAGATCAAACTAGATGGAATTTTGAGATAAAAGAGAAGGATGTACATTCTAGACTCTGGAGAGTTGAGGAAGTTGGTTCTAGAAGAGGTTCATAATGCACCTTATTCAGGACACCCCGAGTCTCCAGAATGATTGTAGAAATGAAAACTCTATACTTTTGTCCTAAACTCTTGAGAAGGATGTAGTCGAGTACATAGCCAGATGCTTAGAATGTCAGCGAGTCAAGGCTGAACATGCACATCCAGCAGGTCTATTATATCCTCATGACATACCTGAGTATAAATGCCAGGTGATCAGTATGGACTTCCTACAAGGGTTACCTTTGAGCAAGAATCAACATGATTTTATCTTGGTTTTGATCGATAAGTTGACCAAGGTGGGGCACTTCATCCCAAGAAACCTTAAGAATGGATTGTTGACCCTGGCCAAGAAATTTGTCTAGGAGAACTTCCACTTACATGGACTGCCAGAGACTATCATTTTTTATAGAGACACCTGGATGACCTCAAGATTTTGGATGACCCTGAATGTTGCATTGGGAACCAAGTTGAATTTCAGCTCGGCTTACCATCCTCAAACTAACGAACAGACGAAGAGGGTAAATCAAGTAGTCAAAGATCTCCTTTGAATGTACTACATGGACCAACAGTATAAGTGGGAAGAATACCTACCGTTGGTAGAATTTTCTTACAATAAGTCTTATCTCACATCTCTAGGTATGGCACCATTTGAAGCTCTTTATGGGAAAAAGTGTCATACACCCATTAGTTGGGATAGATTGGAAAACAGGATCATAGTAGGACCTGAAATGTTCAAGGAGATGGGAGAACAAATGAAAGTTATTAAGAGCAGACTAAAGGAGGTGGCAAACTGAAAGAAGAGTTATGCCGACAAAAATAGAACTCTTAGACAATTTGCGCAGGGGATAAAGTCTTCTTAAGAGTCATGCCTCATAAAGTTTCATTTCCTTTGGAAAGTCTTCCAAGTTAGCCCTAAGATATGTGGGTCTGTTTGAAGGCTTGGAAGTGATCAACTCGGTTGCTTATAGACTTGCTCTACTACCTACTTTGTCTCAATTTCATAATGTGTTTCATGTTTCTTTGCTTAAGCCATATCATCCTAATGTAGCTCATGTGCTCAATTGGAAAACTTTGTAGGACCTAGGAGTGGTGCTAGTGGAGCCCACTAGAATCCTGGATAGATGCAACATTAAGTTGCAAAGCAGCAGTTTAAGGTCCAATGGGACCAGTATTTAGAAGACAGTGTTACATGGGAGGATGCAAAAGAAATAGAATGCTCCTTCCCACATTTTCTTTCTTAGTAAGAGACTCTTGATAATTTTGTTTGAATATTTTGGATTGAATATTATAATTTTTTGGCTTCGAAATAGTATGATATGATGTTGAAAGAGACATATATGCTTTAATTTTGATTAAATAGACATCGGAACAATGTCTCTTCCAAGAAGGGAAGGATGTCATAACCCAATTTTTATTGCATTTAAATTATAGTACATGATAAATTGAATTATTAAGAAAATTCAATATGTTGAATGAAAAAATTGATATTTTTGAAATGTTTGAAAGAAGTTGACCATGTTTTGACTATGTGATCTTTTGAACTATCTTATACTTTATCATGATTGAACATTATTGATGAACTATGTACTTGTGCAAGTGTGTACAAGTGCAAGAAAACAAGTTGAAAGACGAGAACACAGTTGAGATAGGATCGTTTAGCCGAATTGAACAGTAAGCTTGATAGAATCTAGGTGCACACACCACAAAATGACATGATGTCTACATTTGAAATTTCATATAGGAGATTATATTAATCTGATTTGAAATGATTCAATGATTGAAAAAAAGGTAGTCTTGTGGAATGATATACATGTGAATTCTTATTAAATTGTCTATTTTGATCTCGTGTTTTCAAAATTTTGAAAGAAAATGATAGCATGGTTGAACACATATATGTATGTATTTAAAAAGGCTTACTTAAAGGATAAGAAAATAACTTCATTTAGAACCCATTAATTGAGTAAATAAAAATTCATTCTTATTTAAATAGTGATATATGTATATATAAACATATATATAAATACATATATGCATATATACATATTTATATGTATATATGCATATAAATATATATTTATATATAATGTACAAATGTGTACATACATATATATTTATATTTATATTTATATTCCTTATAAATGAATATGGGAATCGGATTTATAAGACATTACTGTTGATTTCAAACAAAACTCTAAAAGGAGTAATATGGGAAGAGTGGCCTGCCAACTTATTGAAGGCAAGAGATTTGAATGTGTAAGTGGGCAGCCAGTTAATGGAAATTATGATATGAAGCAGCTCCTTTAGTGGAGCACACAGGAAAAGAAGGCAAGTTACCATTTTGGTAACATAGAACCAAAAAGCCAAAACTGGAGGAGAACGGGCTGGGACAATGAGTATTGAGGAACAAAGGCAAGAAAAAGTTGAGGGAAAATCCACAAAATCAAAGCTAATTGATGATTTTGTTTTGTAAATGCTTGAATTTCTAGTATAGCTTATTCAAAGCTTGTATGATTTGTTTATTTTGTCGAATCCATTTGAATCAATGTAAAACCGTTTGATGATCTTCTATATGCAAATCCATTCAAATGATTTTGTTATATCTTATGTTATGTGCAAAGGCGATGTCGGACATTCCCCTCTTGCACACACTCTATGCATGTTCTTCTAACGGTACGAAATCCACTATTCGCTTATCGTTTGCATGTGTTAATGCTTAGCCATTCACATGGCTAATCGAGTGAAATCAATAGCATAAGATTTTGGAAAGTAACGATTCTTAAATCGTTTATCACTCCCTCTAAGGGGGGCGGAAATCCTCCACTATTATCTTTCATGTTATACCGTCCACTATGTGACAGAACCCTATGGTATGCCGCACCATATGGGTGCAAGAACCATTGTAACCATTCTTAGAACGATGGACAACAATGATGTCAACCTTGTCGCCTCGTTCGCAAAGAATGATGGCAAAGCATTGTGTCGTTCCATTTTTATCAGATGTTATTATTCCATGTCGTTGTATTATTCCATGTCACCTTGTCTATAAAAGACGATGGCAGAATGATGAATCGTCCATCTTTATTCTTGCATGTTAAGTATGTATTTTATTGTTCTCTATACTCATATCGTCCCTCAGAACAAATGCAACCAAGCCAAGGGTCAGCATGCATAGGCTTCGGCCTTGGTGCTATTAAATATTAAGTAACAATCAACCAACTATTGGTCATTCCATAGAACGATAGTGGGATAAATATGTTTATAACAATGAACGTGGGTTCTTCAAACCCTGAGCAATAATAAGATTGTTCCAGTTTACATGTGTAGATTATTATTGTTAAAACAAAAAGCATGTTGTTCGATTTCTTTTACCTTGTATAAAACGATATCAATATCATTTATCCCCCTTTATATATATATATATATATATATATATATATATATATATATATATATATATATATATATATATATATGTTCTCAGAATGATAGAGCTTTGAATGAAAGCATAAGAACAATAGTTATGTTGTTTCAGATTCTTGACCATGAATGTACTTGAATAACTAAGGGTCCCTAGATGAGACTCGAATAAATGAAACACTAGATAACTTGAAATTGAAACCTGCAAACTTCTGTAAATAGTGTGGTTATGTTACAAATGATGTACCAACATGAAGAAACAATTTAAATGGAACTGTCCTACTTTCTTTGAAAAGGCAATTTTACTCTTTGTATAACTGTCAAATAATATGACAATCTATAGCATTATTTGAATGAAAGAAATCTATTATAATGGTTTTATTTTAGAACGTATGCACAAATATATTAACTTAAGTTGGCATATATATGTATATGCACATAGACCTTCATCTGCGTACATACATGTGTACTTGTGACACGCCTTCTTTTGTTACTTATTTAATTCATTTTTAATGAATATTGAATTACATTGAATGTAATCATGTGACATGTGTATGAATTGAATGGATAATGTATTGAATAGATCCTATTGAATTATTTTTCTAAATTTATTTAAGTAGAGGAATTAAGTAGACTGAATTACTTTTTCGTAGATATATGTGTAGAGATTATTCTATTTGTTTCGTAGAACAACAACACCTAAGTAGACTAGAGCACCTCAAGGTAGATGCTGCTAGAGGGTAGATAGTTGCTAAGGAATAAACTTATGTTGTTGAAAGTTACCTTCTAGGACAGGTGTCAAAATGGAGTACAGAGGGTATAGGTTTTGTTTTATCTAAAACCTAGATCTTTTGTTGTTGCAACTAATTTTAATGCTTGGACAAGCAGTTAGCCCATTATGTATGTATGGACTTATATGTGATAACACTCTCTGCCATTCCTAGCATAGATCTTGCATTTTCTAATCATAGATAGGGATGCATGTTGATGTTTGGGCACACACTAGATTCCACCTTGCAGATTGTTCTCTTGCTAAACTTTTCGTGCAAGGTTGGCCATTCTTTGAGTAAGAAGAATTCTTGGGAAGCGTAAGCTTCATGGTTGGACAATAAAGCACCTCAGCCATGTTCTCGTCCACCAAAGGAGGCGAGCATCAAAAGGAAACCTTGGATGTTTTCAAGTTATCAAAGAATTATGATGTAACTTTGATGTAAAATTGTATATTGTTTTGACTTTGTGGCCCAATGAGCCAAGTCAACTTGAATATTGTAATTGACATTTGGAAATGAATATATATATATATATATATATATATATATATATATATTATGACTCATATTTTAATTAGACATGTGTTGCTATGATTGAAAATAGTTGTTTGAGTTATGTCTTTTTAAAATGTAATATTCATAAAGTCATTTGCAATTAATATTTAAGTAGTAATTAGAATGGGTTATTACATCCTCTCTCGCTCTATCTTCATTTCTACCTTTATCTTTCTCTCTCCTCCTTTATCTCTAGAGATGTCTCCTCTCTACCCATCCATTTGTCTCTCCCCCTCTCTCTCCCTCTCCCTCTTACTAAACCTCTATATCTCTATCTCTTCACCTCTCCATCTCTATCTCTTCATATTTCTTCATCTATATCTCTTTGCCTCTCCATCTCTATCTCTTCATATTTCTTCTTCCATATCTCCTTATATCACTATCTCATTATATCTTCATCTCTTTCCCTCTATCAACCCTAGGTAGATATCTCTCTACCAATTGACCTCACGTACACCAAAAATTGCAAAAAATATATCGAAACTTTCCCTACTTGACCTTACATAACTCTTATGCATACCCATTGCACAGCAAGGTGCGATTGCTAGTATAATTCTATATTACTACCCCTACAAAATAGTGTAAAGCAAGTGGGAAAAAAGTACTCGAAAGTATGGACTTTTCTCCTAATGGCAAATTTTAAAAGGCATTATATAACGAGTGGAATGATGATTTTGGAGTCGATTAGCACATTTAGCACGTGTAATGGGGCTGTGCCTGCGAAAGTGGAATTTTAATATATCTAGATTTGGAAATGCTTCTTTTAAACATTTTAAAGCTTAGAGAAAGGGACAAGATTCTTGCAAGTGGCTACTGTACGAAAGGGGGCAAGATCCAGACATTTGCGCCGGTTTAGCTATCCGGAGATAAGATATGACTGTGCAGTGCAATAGAGTGGGCTACCACCATGTGCACTGTGCTACCCTTTCTTTGATTCAAAAGCCTCTCTGACATCAATCTTATTCAGCAACAATACCATGTGATAATTTCTTCAATCGAGACACTTTAGGCAGTGTTTAAAAAACAATTGCTTGTCCAATTCCAGCTGTTGGAATGAATTCTTTATAGTAGCCTTTTGGATAACGATTATTCCATTAATGGACTTTCATACCCCATTTGCTTACTTTAAATGGAGATCATTCTATGTAGTTTGTACTCCAAAAATCTTTGAGCTAAGCAGCAGCAATGGATTGTAGACTGTTATTTGTTGCGGTGGTATTTTTATGCGTAGGAGCAGAGCGCTTGGGACCGTTCTCTTATGTGAACGACGGAGATCTGGGAGATTATATTGTGGAGTACGGAGCTAACTACAGAGCCGCTCCGTTGGCAGCCCGGGGCGGCAATTTCCAGGTGGTCTTCTTCAACACCACGCCGAATGCATTCACACTGGCCATCCGCATGGGGTACTACAGCAATGCTGAAACCATGCGTTTCGTGTGGACGGCAAACAGGAATCACCTTGTCGCCGACAAGGCCACTCTCAACTTCACAAAGAAAGGAGATCTCGTGCTCCACGACGCCGATGGCACCCTCGTCTGGTCAACCAACACCTCCAACAAGGGCGCTGTAGCGATCGAACTCCAGACCAACGGAAACCTGGTGATCTTTGACAAAAAGAACGGAACCGTGTGGCAGAGCTTCGACTACCCCACAGACAGTCTCTTGGTAGGGCAGTCATTAGACATAAGCCGAGTGAAGAAGCTGGTGAGCCGGGCTTCGGAGAAAGACGGCTCGGAGGGGCCTTACAGCCTGGTAATGGAAGCCGGCGGTTTTGCAATGTACGCCAGTTTGCCAAACCCTCTGCCCTACTGGACTCTCAGCTTCTACGACAGTCAAAGAAAGGACTTGTTTGCCATCACGCATACCTGCAAACGGCCAGTTGCGAGTGTTACTTTTCTCAGCGACCCGGAAGCCGAGAATGGGTTCCGCCAGATGATCGAAATGAGGCTGGCCAATGTGAGCGCTCCGCCTCAACAGAGAGCTCCTGAGCTCTGCAATCTCACCTCCGATGAAACATCCACAGCTCTTTACGGCTTCAATACTCCAAGATTTAATACCACATTGTCGTTTGTCAGGATCGACTGGGATGGCAATCTGAGAATGTATACATACTCCCCCCAAATAGAATACAATCAATGGGATACCACATATGAGCGATTTAAGTGCGAGGAAGGAGTATATGGGTGCGGGCCACCCAGAAAGTGCGGATCCCTTGGGCTCTGTCACAACGGCAGTTGCGTGGCGTGTCCTCAGCCTGACGGACTGAAGGGGTGGAGCACTGAATGCTCTTCTCCGAAGCTTCCAAAGTGCGGTGCCACCGGCAAAGCTTCTGTCGACTTTTACAAAGTGGTGGGGGCGGAGCATTTCTCCAACAGATATGTGGCAGGAATTGGGAAGATTAAAGTGGAGGAGTGCAGAAGTAGGTGTTTAAGTGACTGTAAGTGCGCAGCATTTTTCTATTGGCAGGAATCGTCAACATGCTTCCTCACGCAGAGTTTGAATACTCTGCAGCAGCTTGGAAACAGCACGCACCTCGCGTTTATTAAATACGCAAAGAATGTTTAAGTAGCTGCTGATCAATCCTAAATAAAAAATGAGAGTTCTGCTTTGTACGTTTGCAACTGATTATATTAGATCAAATCAAGCTATGAATAAATAATATGGCAAAGTTTTCGAAACTTGTGTATACGTTTAATCCTTTTTTTATTGAGAGGATTAAAGAAAAGGATAAAGAAGTTTTGAAACATTTTTGTGGAATATGTAATTTCTCTCATATTAAATATAGTCAATGTTTTACGAAGGATATGTATTTAATATTATGAGTAATATATGTCGATCATAATTCTATATTATTTTTTATTCTATCAAAGATTTTTATATATTGAGACAAATGTAATGTTTTTATCATGTGATCAAGCGATCAATGAATAGAAATTGTTGAATATTGTAACATTCTATTTTGATTTTTTTTACATTCTAAGTTTGTGTATTCTAGAGTTTGTATTTTATCTCCATCCATCCCATCAATTTTTTTAATTTGTTGGTATTAATAGTACAAGCTAAAGTTACACAATTTCATTATTTTTGGATTAAGAGTTAAGGATTAAGAAATATGCATTCCAACAAATTCACTTATTTCTTCACCACATTTAATGTTAAACTTAACATTAGATCTTGATGTCATGTTGTGTCCTTTAAGAATACCATTTCCTTATCTCATTATAATTCCCCTTTTTATTTACTATCACTAAGTAATTAATAATCCATGTTACATAAATATTTTTTAAAAATAAAAAATAAATAATCCATGTCTATTTATTCCCTACAAATAATCAAAAATCTTATAATCCATTCAATACATCATAATTCTCCGGTTATTTTCTTTTATTTTTAACCCATCCACAACTAATTAGCTAAAATAAATAAATAAAAAGAGCAATTACCCTCACCCACTAGTGAGCCTCCATAATTTTTATTGGCTATTCCTAGTCAACGAAGATTCTCACTCTTTTTCATATTGATCCACCCCACTTTAGTTGTGCATCATTAACCATATTGACCCCACTTTTCATAACTTCTCTCTTCAATTTTATACCTCTTACATCCATATTGACCCCCCCCCCACTTTGATTTTGTCATTAGTAGATCTTTCATTATAGATGACTTTTCCACTCCTATAGCAACATTTGTTTCCTACCTTAATGATATTGTTTTATATACATGTCATACATTTAGGATGTTTTTACGATGATATTATTTCTCCTTTGACTATTTATGATATTGTTAATATTCTTTATTATGAAATTATTCTTCCATCCCATGATATTCCTATATCCTTAGATTTTTTTTATGTTTCATTTTTGAGGATTCTAAGAATATTTTTATGTTTGATGTTGTTTGTCTTTTTGATGCACCCCTCATAATATCTTATATCTCAAGACACCCATCTATGAAGACTATCCTATATGCACTTTTATGATAGCCACTTATATATCACCAATAAATCCATCAGTTGTAATGTCCCATTTTCAACAACTTTATGTTGACGGACCAAAATCCCAAATTCCTAGTATCTTATGTGGCCAACGAGTGCAAATGAATTCTCTCCCTTCTTTCCCCATGCACCTATCAGGATTATAAATCGTATAGGTTACAAAAATTTTTTAGGTTTGTACCTGTTGGAGTCTCATACTTCCCCTTCTTGGTATTCCTTTCCCTTGATCCCTACTCCTTTCCCTTGATCCCTACTCCTTTCCCTTACCTTATCACAGTCATAATTCCTTTTACTAATATGCCTCACTCTTGAAACCTAACCCCCAATGAGTAGTAAGAGTCAAGTTAGTATCCCTGACCGTTGAATTCCAATTGAAAGGTTGAGTTTTGTTGCTTCTATACTTGGGAGATAGAATAACAATCTTCACACTCTCTCATTCATTCAAGGAAAACCCTAGAGATCTCAATCCAAGGATGAAGTAGGGGAAAGAAATCTTGCAATAGGGGTGCCCTAGGGTCTGATTAATGACTAAAGATGGGTTCATCACCAAGCTAGGGCTTGGAAAGATGAATGAAATACAAGACCAAATAATGAAACTTAATGATATGCATGAAACTTGAATGAATGACCTAGAAATGTGTATAAATCATAATAGAAGGTCCTGTAAAATCAGAAGTGTGCATCTAGAAACTTGTAAAGGCTTGAATGAGGACTAGAAATGCTAATTTTAATGTTGAGTGGGACTCATACTCCAGCCTAGGTGATTTAGCCCCAGACTGGGGTTTTTGCACCAAAACTAGAATCTGACAATGCTTGTTTTGAATCTCTTGAAACCCTAAAAATTGGTTGTATTGGGATTCATATGCCCAAGGTGGAGTATCAATCCTAGTGTGTTTTTTCGGAGGATTAAGATCTGATTCTACTCTCCAATCTTTTCTCTTTCTACCACACTTTGTTTTCGGATCTAAAACCTTATTTTCAGACCTATAGGAGACTTTATGTGAGCTTGCAAGTGAGGAGACAACTCCAACAACTTCTTTCAAGATTGTAACCTAATATTCAAAGATCATTCATGCTCTAATACACCTAGATCTGCAATCACACATGTAAAGAGTAGAAAAACTTGTTGATTATTAGTGAATATGGGTTTTCCTTAGTCAAACCCCTTTGAAATAATTAAACCAAATGATGAGATAATGAAATAAGGACATGAAACATGAAACCTTGAATGATTTCTTGTAAATATGCAATCTAACATGAAGTGGCCATGAAGAATGTAGATCTAGATCTTGAATATCGATATAAAATAATGCTTGCAAATGGATCTTCAATGCTATATCACAACACTAGCTCAACAACATGCTTGATCCTTGATAGTCTTGACATGATGATGGGTCTTGAATTGCTGCAACAATTGATGAAGAAATCTACCCTTGAATGCCTTAGAAATGCTCTTGTGAAGTCTTGGAATGCTTAACTCTTGATTGCTTGACAAGTGATATCATGAAGGCTAAGCGAAATAATGATTTGAGACCTTGTTTATATAGGCAATCCATCCAAGTTGTCATTTAGTAGATCCCAGAAGCCGACATTCATAAAATTTGAACTTAAAACCTTGATTTCCCGCTCAAAATCCTAAAAAGGGGCCAAATGGGACTCATACACCCAAGGTGGCGTATGGGTCCCATATGCCCTTTTTAGAGAGAGAAAATGTCGGGGAGTTGATAAATTAAGTCTATTTGTAGATCTTGTCAATATTTCGGTTGAAATAAGCCTCAGGATGCATTATCTAGGGTCTTAGGGGCCTATTTAAGATGATATTAAGGTCATAATGGTAAGAGGGCTCAAAACTCAATGTGAAGGTGTAAATAAATACATTTTACAACATTAAATTAAGGCAAGATTAGGTCTATTTAGCTTAAAAGGGCCCTAAATCCAATTTAAATGCATTCAACACATTACAACACTAGACTAAGGCAACATTAGGTCCAAGGGCCCTAAATTTAATGTGAAGGCGTAAATGAATACACTTTACAACACTAAATTAAGGCAAAGTTAGGTTTATTTAGCTTAAAAAGGGTCCAAGACCTAATGTAAATGTGTTAAATACATTACAACACTAGATCAAGGTGACATTAAGTTCATTTTAACATTAATCATCCCCAAATTAAGTGTGAAAATGTGAACGATGACATTTTTTGACACCACCAATGTTCTCTCCTTTTTGCACTATTCATTCTTACCTAGCTCTACATGATTAGGAGTGCCATTAATTATAATTTTTGACTTAGTAACCAGACCAAAAGGTATTTTCCTACCCAAAATAAGCATAAACCCTCAAGGGCTCATATTCACAGGCAATTTCAAGTAAATGATGAAGTAGGTCAACAAGTCAAATCAATCCAAATAGAAGTAGACAAATGGGACCTATTTACTAGAACACCATGATAATTAGTCACCTACTTCTTGGGTATCATTAGTGTGGTGGTTATATCTTTGGCTACCCATGTTCCATGCATAGATCTAAGCTATTGTATTGAGGGATATCTCATCAACCATCAATTTAAAGGATATCAAAAGGGGGACACATTTAGACAAGGATTATTGACTATTTTCTAAACTAAAACCCTAACCACAATCATTCTAATCATGTTACAAATATTCTAACAATTATATCGAATGACAAAGACCTTTAGATTCATAGGAAGCCAAAGGACAAAAACCCTTTGGGTTCATGAGGTAGAGGATGAAACCCTTTATCAGTTGCATTATTTCATTAAAGGTCATGAGAAATCTCCCATGGTCATGGAATATAGTTTTATTGACTTATATAGTATGTTATTTGCTAAAGGATTGAGCATGAAGGTATATGTTATACATACCTACTATATAGTTACCACTTCTTTTTAGGGTATTATGCATGTTATTTCTACTATTATTTTATAGCTTTGTAATGTATTTGTGACCCATTTAATTTAGGGTTTATTTACTATATTTCCAACTAGGGTTGTACTAATGTAGAAACATATTATAATAGATTTTATGTTCATTAAATTATATAAGAATTATGATGTACTCTATCTTTCTCTTTATAGTTCGATCTATGGTTTGGGTTTCTAATAAATCTAGTTAAAATGTTCAAACTTGAAGATATTAAGTAGTCATTAGGGTTAGAGGCTTAGGAGTTTATTCTATTACTTGTTGGTTCACTAGTTAAGAAGGAAAGATTATTATTACTGTTGGTGTACACATAGGCGTACACATGGCTTACTTAAGCCTACTTAGGTGTCTTTACGCTTAGGTATCAAGGAAATGGTCTTTGACACCTCTCGCTATCTTCGTGGGTGGTTATCCTACACCACTCCATGTTGAAGGAGTCTTTCCCTTCGTTCATGGGAGGTTAGGAGTCTCACCCTATCTTTGTGGTTGATGTTTCTCCACCACTCCACTCTTATCCATATTTTGTGGATCTTGGTTTCCATATACTTTCCTATTTAAGATTGTTAATTCTATCAATCTAATAAACTAGTTTTACATCATTTTGTGTTTGCATAATATCTATTTGATCCTAAAAATCTACATGGTATTAGAGCAGCACGAAGATAATGCAAGCCATAAGGAAACTAGTTCCTCTTAGATAGGCGCCTCATTGTTTGTCCTCTCACATCATTGAGAGACCCATCGTTGGTTACTTGTTCTCACGCCCTCTTCAGGAACATTTTCACCCCGCTGCAAGAGACCCCAAATCAGTGAAGGGTGCAATCTCTGGTGGTGAACATTTTTTCCTGTTAGAATTTGCAGGACGCATCAAGTGTATGAGGCGATGATTAACTCGTGTTGTGGTGTTTGTAAATCTCTGCGTAGGCGTCTAAAATTGTTGTTTGCAAGCTGACCCTGCACATTGTTGGAGGGCGTGAGAAGTGTTTCAGTCTGCATTGGATCTTATCTCTGTCGGCAGCAGCGAATTCTTCTTTGTTGGTGGCCCGCAAAGGCACTCTGTATGCAGCAAAGACACGCATTCGTTTGTGCAGTTAAAAACTTTATTTCTCAAAGTTTAAAGTCTCTATTACTTAGTGAATTGATGTTGAACCAAATGGGCATAGTCGCACCTCCAAAAATCTCGCGATCAAGAGTGATGCACATGATATCACGGGCTGAGAGAGATTAACTATGGCCGCATATTTGAGATGGATTGTTCATTTGTGTTGACCTACTTTTGAGCAGCCTTGCAAGGCCTACAGGTATATGCACCTATTGACAGCCCATACTCAAGGGCAAGGATAATGGCGGCTCCTCACAAGCAAATCGTGCGTCTATTTGTGTAGCTAAAAACTCTATTTCTCAGAGTTTAAACTCTTTGTTGCTCAATGAATTGGTGTTGAACCCGAAATCACTGTGTAAGCTACTCGAAATTGTTGTGCAAAGGGCGATTGAACCCATAATCATTGTGCAAGCATTCCATGTGCAAGCATTGGTAGTGATTGAAGTTGGGTAGAGGCGGCATTTAGAGGCATTTTTTTTCTCATGGAGGACAACAACTATTTAGGGGCATTTTCATTTAAGTGTTTCAGATCTATGATAAGAGAATTGCACATTGCAATCTCTGTTAATTGCAATTTCTCTCTTGATTTGGGGTTGCGATTCACCTCTTCTCTCTGTTTTCTAGCCTTTTTTTTGGCTTAAAGGCATTATTACTATAATTTCTTCTCTTAGGTCTGTATTTTTTCCAAAATCATGGATAAAAGTCATGTAACTCTTCTCACTCTCTCAAACTTTCTCAAGTGGAAAATACAGATGGAGATCACTCTAAAGAAGTTGGGGTTGTGTCGAGTCACCATGGGTATAGATCTTGAACCAGGTGTTGCTGTAGAAAATAGGAAATGGTTCAACATATGTGATGAGTGTTTTGGTACTCTTTGCATGTCTATCTCTCCTGATCTCTTGTTTCACATTCAGTCTTGTAACACTCCACAAGAAGTTTGGGCCCATCTTGAGCTCCTATTTGGTAAGCAAGACACACTTAGGAGTTATCAGTTAGAGAATGAGCTGATATGTCTTAATCCTTCTGATTTTGATGGTATTCAAGACCTCTTCACAAAATTCAAATCTTTAAGGCTTCAATTAAAGCAATGTGGTATTGAAAAGAAAGATGAACAATTGATTCTTTCTCTACTTACCAAGCTTGGTCCTGATTATTCTATCTTTGTTTCTACATTTTATGCTACTAGAGATGCTATGGGCTCCAAATTCATAATGCCCTCTCTTGATGGATTTTCCACATCACTCATGCAAGAACAGTCAAAGTTAATTCAAATGGGGACAATGAAGACATCTCAGCCAAAGGCTCTTATTGCAAATGAACAAAAGGTTTCTCCATCTAAGTCACATAAACAACCTAAGGATCATGTTAAATACATCAAATCATAGAATCCTTTTTCCTCCTCAAAAGGGAAAAGTTTTAAGGAAAAGCCTACTTGTACTTATTGTAAAAAGCTTGAACATGAAGAAAGTAACTGTTTCAAAAAGGATCAAGATGAGTTAAAGAATATACTTAAACAAACTCAACTTGAATTGTCCAAACTTAAGGAAAGTGGCTCTTCTAATGTAGCATCTACATCATCAAATAAATTGGAGAAAGGTAAAGATATGGCACTTCTTGCTTCAGCACGTCATACTTTACATAAGTGGCTTCTTAATTCAAGGGCTTCACACCACATGGTTGCCTCTAAGGAGCTATTTTCTACATTTGATCCATGTTCATTCCCTCCAATTCTTATGGGGAATAACAAGTATATGATAGCTTATGGAAAAGGATCCAATGATTTTGGTGAAGGGACATTTCATGATGTACTTTATGTTCCATCTTTATCCACCGATCTCCTTTCCATTTATCATATCACACATACTGGCTCAGGGGAAACAATTAAGTTCACACCCTCTTCAGTGATTATTGATGAGCCCAAAATGTGCTCATAGTTTAGATATTATGATGAACTTTTAATGCCTTTACTTTTTTTATTCGTGGTTGTTTAAAACTCTTTTGAAACCTTTTATGGGGATATCATGTAGCAAAACATTTTCATATTCCTGCAGCTTATTGTGTTGACTTGACTACATTTATTACCCCGTTGACTCCCTAAATGACTGGTATATCGCATACAATTTTTGAATGATGAAATAGATTTAAATGTGTCATTAATGAACGGATATTGTGTATGTGCCATGC
>VDFB02346063.1:0-106402 GCA_007258455.2 Sequoia sempervirens | reverse complement strand
CAACCCAAAATGTTGACTCATGCTGAGGACTCGGCAAATTAAAATATAAATAAATTTGTAAAATAAATTTAAATAATATGCCAAATACCGATTAAAATTATAAGAAATGAATTTAAAGAACACTTACCTAGGAAAATTGTTGAAAAAACATTCAAATCCAATGCAAGGAAAACAAAATTTGAAAATGCCGCTAGACAGTTTTTGGCTAGTACTCCGAAAACCAATCTACCAGACCTGGCTTGGAAGTACTCACTGAATTTTAAAACTATGGAACTTAGCTGCACGAAAGATGTTGTGAGAATCATTATTTTTTTTCATGTAGCTAGTAAATTTCAAGAAGCAAAAGTTATCCATGGATTTTTTTGGAAAATAAAACAGTTATATTTAAGGAAATTTTAACTCACTCAAATTCAGTTCGAAATAATTTTGTTTTTCGAACATTTAACTAAATAGATTAGATAAAATGAAAATTTCCCCTTGCAGGTTTATACAGCAAGATTTCTGCTGGGAAGTTTTTGCCAACTATCTAATTGTGTCATTAATTAAAATACCATAGGTCTAAGTAGTCTTTTCTTTAATAAATTTCATGGCCAAGCCCTAATATATAGATGAGACGTGGTCATGTGCACTACCTTTAGCTAGACAAGAAGGGGAACTTTTTCAATAAGCGCAAGCAAGGTGATGGGAAGAAGTTTGGTGGTACCAAGAATGAGGATGATGGCAAAGGGAATAGCAAGTAAAATGCTACTTTCACTATTAACTCAAAGGGCAAAGGTAAGGACAAGTTCAATTTCTCTCGTTTTAACAAAGATGGCCATTTAGATGGGATGTTTTGAAAGCTACACCTTGAGTTGGCTCCTGATGAGAAGAGAAAGGATAGGAATACCATTAATGGAGAAGGGCATAGAAGTCAATGGAGACTCCATAGATGAATACTTATCTTGTGCGACACTTAAGAAAGGAGTTTCAAAGTTTGGTGATAGGTCTCATGGCAAAGAAGAACTCACCCAATTATTTTATTCAAGGGTAAAAGTGAGGATAAGAAGATCAATGCATTGTTTGACTCATATTTACAATATAATCTTTTTTCTTCCAAGCTGGTTTGTGAGTAAGGATTGAAGATTTTGAATGAGCCACATCCATACTCTGTAATGAGCCTAACTCAATCTGACTTCAAACACTTCAATTTTCTGCCCTTGTAATTTCATCAAACAATTGGTGTGCAAAGTCTTTGCTTGCTGATTTGATTTTCAGTTTGACGTTGTTTGTTTGTGTTACATCCTGAATTGTGAAGTTACTATTTACCGTTAATAGATAGGGTAAATGTGAATATAGTATGGAATCTGGAGATGAATTATTGATGCTTGTACCTTGTTTTCAATATGAATGTATCTCACTTGATGCTGTTTCATTTGATGTATCTTAGTTCATGTTATTCATGGTGAAATACTGCATAAGGAGGTTAATGAATCATGTTGATTTATCATATATACTGCTATTGTTGTGAGCATTTGATTGTCGTGAGTTTATGACGGTGGATGCAGGTATGAGGACCATTCCTCCAAGCAGAGGAGAAATATCACTCGGGAGAGGAGCTTGGTCGGGTAAACAGTAATGAGAACCATCTGAGCATACACATGCGTTCCTTAGACTGAGTAAGCTAAGTCAGATAAGTTGGTCTTGATAAGTCGTCCATAGGCTTTAGGAGTCCGGTTTACTTCTTTGTGTTTTGTAAGTGATGATTGTTTATTTACCAGACTTACTATTCTATGATCGTTGTGACGATAACGTGAATGGATATAAGTGAATAGGTTAAGTGGGCGTGTATATACATGTATATAGAATGTACACTGAGGTGTATACGAGTATATACGTATGTATATATACACACGCTATATATTATTTGTGGATATTAATAAAATAATATTATTATTACCTGATGACTTTACTTTTATATGAAATATATATTTATATATTGAGTATATGCTAACTGGCTCATGATATATTTATATTTGTTAAAATATATATTAAAGATTATACATAATATTATTATAGTTATATTAAAATATATATATTTAAAATACTCGGGTATTTAAATATTTATATTTTTAATATATTTAAAAGGACTATAATAATATTTATAAAATAAATAAGGGAATTATATTTTAATAACTTGGAGTAAATTTATGTAATTAAATATTTTAACTCTAAAGTGTTGCTGGGTGAAAATTATGTAATCAGCTTTCCGATAGATTACACAACTAGGACTTCAGCCACAGCTATGTGAGATGTACATCTCTCCTCTTAGAAAGGGGAGGTGCCTTTCTTACTGCTGACAGAAGCGATAGTAAAACAAACAACGTAATTACAAAATGTACACAATACTTACGAAGTGGGGGGGGGTGTGTCACATTCATCCTTCTCTCTTTTTTCAGAGAAGATGTTTACAATGCTTCATTGTTGGAAGTTCTTAATTCACAATAACTTTAAACTAACAACGAGCAGTAATGCCAATACCTCTATCTTGTCAAAGCAAAGCGTATAGGTACCAGAAGTGATTAACAATAAACTAGTAAAATAAAAAGGAAAGCTCACGAAGGCACAAAGTCGTTCCGTAGCTTTATCAATGGTGGATCTATGAAAAATGTTGTTGATGCGTTTTTCGTGACCGCACCAACGCAGAATAAAGTCGCCAACGGCTACCCTATCCTCTCTTGATCAAAGTATCCAGCACGCTAAGATTGTGAGAGAGTTCGTGCGTTCAACTCCAAGGTTCTTTTAGTGCGAATAGGCTCAGTTGGCTCTATGTGATTTGCTGGTATTTCAAGGGGACTTACGGAATTATTCAACAGCAGAGGAAGGGAATTCAAATGCTCGAAAGATTTGTCTATAAAGTACGGGTTTCCTATTCTAACCAGAAAGTACTGAATTGAAATGGTGTAAGGTTTAGAGAGTCTAAATTTAAGTGCGGGATATGGAGCTCAACTTTAGCAAACTTCAACCAAACTTCGCTTTGCCTCGGCCGACAGCCTTCATGGAGCTCTGCAATCTTCGGTGAGGAGTAGTTCAAGGTGTTCGACACAACTTAGCATGAAAATACCATGGGGGGGGGAATGGAATGGATGGATGGAATGGAATGGAATGGAATGGATGGCCGATTCCCGGATCAATGGAATGGAATGGAATGGATGGATGGAGCCTGGGATCTTGGCTAACAATTGTTCAAGCTTCTTGCAGTTAACAACAGATAGATGATTCGAAGGGGATTTTGTGTGTATGATTTGGCAATATAGTTCGTTTTCCTAAAGCTAACCAGAAATGTGCGGAAAGTAAAGGAGTATAAGGCCTAAGAAACTTATATCCTATTCTAAATGCAGGACGTGTGGAGCTTGATTTCAGTAGACTTCAACCGAATTTCACCTAACCTCACGTCGGACAGCCTCAGTAAAATTGGTGCAATCTTCAAAGGGGATAGAAAGAGATGTTCAAATTATAGTTTAGCATACGTACACCATCGAAACGACGCATATAAGTACACAAATCACAATCGAAGTTAAACTCAAGATAATGTCCAGTCGACCACGCAAGGCGAACTTATCATCAACAAGCCGCTAGTGGTATGGAATGAAAAGAAGCTACCTCAATAAAACACCACACATCAAAGTAAACTACTGGCATGAAATGAGAATTAAGCTACTTGGATCCGAAAGGAAGAAGCGACCTTGCTAGCTATTCATGACAAGACGAATTCCACCATCAATGAAAAGCATACTCCACATCAAGGAGTAGCAGAATTGTCTCTTCCACAAAAGT
Organism: Sequoia sempervirens; assembly: GCA_007258455.2. Taxonomy (NCBI): domain Eukaryota; kingdom Viridiplantae; phylum Streptophyta; class Pinopsida; order Cupressales; family Cupressaceae; genus Sequoia; species Sequoia sempervirens. Next base: position 102,589 of record VDFB02346063.1, on the reverse strand, counting down.
TTTCAAAGGGAAAACTTTTCTTCTCCACACTATGCCAAGCAAAATGTCTACCGCTTCTACTCTCTCTGGGGTCCGGACTCAAATCTAATGCTATTCATCGAATAAATGGGGACTCCCCTTTATAGATAGCTCCGGGTCCTTAAAGACTTCCGCTAGGTTACAATCAATAGAGTGGCCAAATCGCCAGCCAATTTCTAACTCCTAAAAATCGCTGTACGCAGAGTGGTAATAAAATGGAACAAAGATTCCACTCACTCCCAAAATAGTAAAGGCAATAAATGCCCACAATCACTTCTAGAAGATCCTCGCCCAAATAGCAGTATTCCTGCTTCCTTCTCTCGCAAACTCAACAAATCTGCCAAGTACAGCCTCAACCTCCTGAACTGAGATGGGTGGAACACAATCTAGCTGAAACTCTAACACCGTGACTGAATGCTCATGTCTTGTACAAGATTTTCTCCAAGCAACTAAAGAATCCTGCGTGTTCTGGATCAAAGTGGAGAAAGTAGAAGTGTTCTCGAAATCATCTTGTACGAAGGACCTCACCTCTGAAAAGAAAGGCGCCAGCCTACCCCTCAAATTATCAACATCTACCTCATCTGGATTCAACCGCCTAGCAAATATGGCCTCAAAAGTATTCTGAACTCCATCAATGATATTGGCCATAGCCCTATGTATCTTGGCTGAATCCGCCTGTGCTGCGTCGAAGAAACCACGCCCCGTGATCGCTGAAGAATAACATCTGGAAAAGTCGTACCTGTCATTCTCTTGAATGACCTCTCCATCAATTAGCAATCGCAATGGAACATGCCTCAATGCCTCAAGACGCTGAATTACTCTGCTCTGATAGATAGAAGCGTCTCCCCAAGCATGATCAACTGCCTCCATCCGTGCCAAAATACTGGAAGCCTGCTGAAAAGCAAAAGCAAGGTCCTCCATAAACTTTTCTGTCTCAGCACGAACTCCTGTGACCCACTTGTCTGCTTCCTGTGCCATTTTTCCTAACTCCATCAAGCCACTGATTGACTCACTAGGTATCTCTGCTGGAGGCTCTATCACTGGAATCTCCTGCCCTCGAGAACGAGACAACTACTGTACATATCCAATTAAAGCCTTGTGTTCTCTTTTCAATCTTTTATACTTTCCTTCCTTCTTGAATAACCTATCTTTGAGGGCGAGGTAGGAGTTATCACACTCCTCTACAATCTGTGCACCAGTGGGGCGTCCTAAATCCAAAGTTGTGACCACGTAATTTTCAGGCATTGCTTCATTTCGGTCACAATCAACTTGAGGCACGGCAACGTGAAGAGTACGGGAACCATCCTCTTCGGTGGAGATCTTCAAAACTTTCTTGCTTTCTTCTTCTGTGGAGGTGCACTGATCCCCTGTTCAAAAATTCTTCCATCTCAACTGCTGGATCGATCTCCTCACTGGGGCTTCTCCTCATCCTATCCTTAAGCCAATCAGGCACATTGTACTGTTTATATCGAAGGGAGCTGCTTCTGTGCCTCTACCTCTCTGACTTGCTCAACAACCTCTACATCATTCTGGCGAGGCTCATCATCCTCAAGTGGCTGAGTGTCTCCTGAAACTATATCATCATCATCCATAGCCGCCTCTAACTCCTGCTGAAACTGAGGGTTAGTAATAGTCCCCTCATCATCCTGCTGATCAACCCTACTAGGTGCGTTGACGGTTTGGCCAACCGACTCTCTCCGTGGAGGCTGATTATTTTCCTGTACTACTTGCACCTGATTCAATGCATTCCTCTGATCAGCAAACAAAGAAACCTCCTGTATACTTGGAGAACATGTCTCCAATGGCGTGGGTGATGCAACTGCAACTCGTGGAGGTTCCAGCTGAACAGGCTCCTGTCGAACTAGCTCTTTCCTTTTGGACTCTGGACCTCGTGTGATCTGTTTCTTTCTGCCTGTGGTGGGTGTCCTGTGATCTCCCATCAAATTGTAAGTCAAAGCAATTGACCTACTCTTCAACTTGTTCACATGCCTATCAACCCATGCTCTAGTAAATGTTAGGACCGGGATAGAAATTATATCCAAGTCAGCCACCTCTGGTTCTGACCAATCTGGGAGCGGAAGTAGAGTATCCCTCACTGTTGCATAGTCCGGATGGACAACGTCCATATCCTCATTCACCTGGTTTGGAACCGGAACAACTTCGCACTCCCTGATCAAAGTAATTGGCAACCGAGAGAACATCCTTTTCCTGACTTCAATCTCATCGGTCGCATCAACCCAATAGTCCTCAATATTTGCTTTCTGTTTAAATTCTTCCGATAGTACCCATTTGATGTTGTGATGTGGATCATAGTGCTGTCGGCTGGTGTGATATGAGAAATGATAAAATTGAAGCTCGCTCTCGGCTTCTCTGGTTGCCTGTATCGAAGGACACACTTCATCCGAGTTGCCCATGACAATTGGGAATTCAATACCTCCCTTCTTCTTCTTCTTTTGAATCTTATCGTAAGCGAGCAATTGCCTAGATATCTCTATCATCAATATTCTATCGGTTGGGTACTTAGGCAGCCTATACGGATATGATGAAAAACCTTGCAGCCTAATATAAGAAAACCTTGGAAACTGAATGAACCAGCACCCATACCTTTCAATCAACTCTTGGGCCTCCCTCGAGATTCTGTGGTGTAACCGCTCCTGAAGCAATCTCGTGATATGCATGGTGTAGGCATCGTTGACACGCTTGTAATGAGTAGTGCTCACCAAATGTAACTGCGGACAAGCGTCATAGATTTTGAATTGGTGGGAGCCACAACCAACAGGTTCTTGTAAGAGATCCCTTTGTACTTCGTCATACGAGCCAACATATAGATGATGTAAGAGCTCATGTAAAATGTCTTTGTCCTTCTAAGGCTCAGGAGCTGCTCGTGCAAATTGTCACTGATCATCACAGCCCAGTTGACGTAATCTTTCCCTTCCAACATGAGGTTGATGTAATAAAACATCCAAGGCTCGAAAATAAAGGACTGTGGGCAACCACCAAGTCTGCTCAGCATCATGATGAGGTCACAGTATTCTTGCTTCAAGTCATCCGCTATGATTTGCTTTGGCAGCTTCGTACGAGAAGGCTTGGGAGTGCTCATCCAGTAAGTGTTAATTGTCTCCGTGCATCTCTCGAATGCAGAAGCATACATCCGTTCAGCTCGCTCTTTGGACTTGTAAACCATGTTCCTATGCACCGGGATCCCGAAAGCTTCACCAATGGCTGCTGGAGTAAGATTGGCTAGCACTTGGTCATCTGGTGACATGATCGATCTGTGCTCCTTCTCATAATAATTGGCGCACTCCATCATTAGCTCCGAACACTGAATGGCTGGTGGGAAACCAGCAGCTGCATATAATCCGCTTCGAACAATATTGTGCGAAGTAGTCGAAGGCCGATGACTTCCAATCCCCAACATTCTGTTCTTGAAGGCCTCAAGGTTGACGGAGCCCAAGTTGGTGTCAGTCAGCTTGCCCAACTTCGAAATGAACTTTGACTCTGGCATGAATGTTTTGCTCAGCTTCTTGATCACAGCCTGTCTGGATGCACCATTGTTATCTTTGCCAGTCACCCTTGCCTCAGCCATCTGCAGGACAATAAACATTCATCAGTAATTTAATTTTAGAAAAACAAATAAGATACCTTGCAGGGCTGCTAGTCGACTTTTTTAAAATTTGAGAAGTTGCAACATTCAATTCTTCTTATTTGCAATCCTCAGCTTCTTCTCCAATAAATTCGGGCCTCAACACTTAGAAAAATTTCTAAGTAAGCAACTTCAATCTGCAACTTAAACTTCTATAAATTCGTATTTCACACCAGCAATCAGCAATTAGCAAGTTTGCACTTTTAAAACTTTCAGCAATATCCTCACTTCAAGGCGTCCTTCTTAGCATTAGCAATAGAAAATTCGAACTTTGCACCTTTTAAATTCTTTGAAACTTCTCACCTCAAGGCGTCCTTCAACTGCAGATTTGGATACCTCCAGCAATTTGCAAGTGCGTGTAATGTCCCCTTCTCAAACCTGATCATTCATGTGACCGTTGGCCTTTCTCTGGAAACCCGAAGGCTAGTCGGAAGGTAAAATTAGGGTTTCCTATTTTTGAGGAGGTCATTGCTCAGAGATGATGGATTCAATGGCGGATTCTTTATGGGTTTTCAGAGAGCTTCACAGGGGTATGTTCATCTCGGCATTCAGAGTACTTTTTGGAATTTACTATTTTTAGTAAATTCTATTTTTGGCAGCTTTCCAGATGAGTTCAGCTCGGTTGACTTCCTGCTTCAGTTTGGTCAGATGTTTGGCGCAGTATTGGCTTCAGGGCACATCCGGAGGGATAAGTTAAGTCATTTAATTAAAAAGTCACGTTTTAAATATTATATTTTAACGTTGACCATGGGCCTAGATTAATGACTTAATGTTGTTTTAAAAAAGGGGGTCTTTGAGGGTGGCGCCCTCATTAAAAGATTATTTTAATATTTCCCAAAGTCAAAGCAATGTTATGAGGGGCGTAATTATCAAAGTTGATATTCATTTAAAATATCATTTCTTAAGACTTGAAGAGAAAGTGCGCCCATCCTTGAGGAGAGTGGATTTTGACCTAAAAGCGGATTTTAGGGTTTGAGAGGTCAACTGGAAAATTATAAAAGGAAGGAGTTGAGCATCATTTCATCATCTTTGGACGACTATACTGTTATGCTGCCGGATTGGCTCTGGGACTGCTTCGAGGAATGAAGGCCTCCTAGCTTGGGCATCACTTCGTGTTTGCAAGACAACATCTAGTGGTGAATTCAGTCTGTTTGTGAGTGCATTTTAGTTCATACATCTTGTGTTCAGTTTTGCATTGTTAAATCTGTTTTAGCATATTAGTGTTTCAGCATCTTGCATTGTTGTAGACAGCAGATTCATGTTTTAATTCATATTTCGGAAAAGACAAAAATATAGCATCTGGGTAGTAGCCCATTCTCTTTGTCTAGGAAGGGCGCTTCAATAGTTCAAGTTTCAGATTCTTCTGTGTTGTATTGAATTTTTAATGAGAGGTCGACTTTCCCAGCTTGGCCGTACCTTTTAGAATTGCATTGAATTCCGTGTAAATTAAATTAGGGTCTCTTTGATCAGTTTTAGTGTCTTGAAATGGTCGCCTATACCTTGAGAGAGTAATGCATCTTATCTTGCATCAATCGGATAACATTTGAGAAAGTTATGAACAAATCATTGTGGATGTACGCTGCTGATTTTTGTGAAAAGTGCAGATCTGATTATGACAGTCCAAGAAATCTGCATTTTCTGACTTGGGTTTTGGCATGGTGGTTTATTTAGAGCTTGTAACAGATTTATTGTTGATTGCTCCATCCGGAAGGACTTTGATGTATTGACATTGCAGGCAAGAATTACATTTTGTAAACTGGCAGTAGTACTGACCAGTATGCTTTAATATTGCTTTGTCATTATTTGTAATACTCGTTCTTGCTTTCAGTATTAGAGTGAAATAGCGATAACTCCGCCCTATGGTAGCTACCGTCCATTCTGGATGAGCAAGCACATTCTGGGTGTTGAGTAGTTTTCAGCTTCAGCATTTCATTTTAAGCTTTGCTTCCTGTAATCACTCCGTCATATGGTCGCCCCTCACTCCGCATTGGATTGGGTAGCACATACTTGACGTTGAGTTCCTTTCTGTAATTAGTGTAGAAGATCCTCTGACCAATGCTCACCATCATCGGTGCCATTCTGGTTAGAGTTACAGCATAAGCAGTTTCATTAGATCCTCTGACCAATGCTCGCCATCATCGGCGCCATTCTGGTTAGAGTTGCTTTCTTGCACGTTCTGGTTTACCCATCTAACCTTAACGGGTGCACTGTTTGTAATTGGAAATCTGTTAATTGAAAAAAACAAAAAAAATTGGCTCGGAATATTTCAGTGGTATCAGAGCCAAGATCCTGCCATCCTGTGCCCATCAGAGTTCACTTGACAGAGAAAACAGATTCTACATCAGAGGTCAGAGCTGAGTTCAGTATTAGTTTTCAGAAGTTTCAAAGATGTTGCATTTTCGAAGGCCTATGGGTCGTGAGAAGTCAGATTCAACTATGGCATCGGAGGAAGGAAAGGTTAGTGATGTTGTAAGGGACTTCATTGAATATGCCAGACAGTTTAAAAGACAATGTGAAGATGAGGCTGTCAAACTCCGTGAGCAATATCAAACCATGCCAGATGATTATAGGTACAATGTTTCATTTGATTCCCATTTGAAGTGTGTGGCGTCAGTGGAGCCCGAAAAGTGGAAGATGGTGGACCACATTAGGAAAAGGATAAAAAGGGAAGCAGAACAAGCTTTGTTCGAAGAATCAAAGAAGGAAGGAGATGAAGTGCCTATTTGTGGATTGCAGCCGACAAATATGCAAGTTGAAGAGAAAAATCAGTCATCTAGCATTGAAGATGGCACAAACAAGGTGCACATATCACATCAAAATGATCGTGAGCTCGAAGGAGAAAACGTGACAGTTGAAGAGTGTGTGGAAGAGCCTCATAATACGCCCTTTGACTTGCATGTGATAGCAAGTGAAGAAGAGCAAGTTGAAGGAAATACTATTGGTGTCTTTGAATCAGCTTATGACCGTTACCAAAGTGGTGATGTTGGTAATGATTTCGATGTGTTTGTACCTCCTCTTGTTGAAGATTTAGTGAGGGATAGATTGGCTCTTGTTGCTGTCTCAACTTCCCGAGGAGTTCCACATAAGGAAATCAGCAACATAATCTCTCAGGAGGGTTCCATAGAAGATAATGAAGATGAAGTTTTTCAAACACCAAACATTGAAGATTCTTCACTTCATTTCGGGGGTGACATTGTTGGTGTTGGGATTGATCAGCAAAATGAGCCATTGGAGAAATTTTTTTTTGATGATTTCAGCTTAAGTGAATTAGGACTTGACTTATTCAAAGAGTCATCACTACAAGGGGAGCATGATAAGTTTTTTCCAGTTGATCATCTTAATCAGCTCACTAGCATTTGGGATCCGGGTGTGATGGCATCAAGTTATGTTAAAGAACCTGTGTGGGATAAGTTTCCCTTTGATCCTGATGAAGAACAAGAACCAGGTTGCACAGTAGACTATGAGGTGGCCCTTGGAGGAGAAGTTGTCTTTGAAGAAGAAGATTGTTCCACAAAATTCCATAATGATCTCTTTGGAGTGGTTGCAGCCACTAAAGAGGAATTTGTGGTTACAAAAACTTTCCGAACAGCGGACAAACATGATTCCTTGAGCAGGTTGGATACTGGTCTAATGTTTGATCAAGGAGGCCGTGATGAAGAAGAAGAGCTAGAAGTCCATATGGCTCTTGAAGATGGAGAGTTTGAAAGTGTTATTAAACACAAATCAGATTTATCAATACACGAAGCTGGTTGCAAGCAATGGGTTGAAGAATTTGTGGAGTATGATGCTTTTTATGATGATGAGCATTCTCTGCTAGTTGGTGGTGAAGTACAAGAATGTTGGAGTAGCAAAGAGGGCAGCAAAGGCAAGGAACGAAGTTCTGATTTTCAGTTGCAGCCTATCAGCAGTTCACCGTCTTTGCATGTTCATGAGTGGGAAGATCAATGCAAGGTATCTTTTGGAAGAGAAGTACAAACGCTATCCCTATTTGATCGCACACACAATTTGGTTGATGATCTCTATTGGAAGGCTCAGTCTGAAGAGAGACGAAGTGGAGTTAAGGATGAAGTTGCTCTTCCTAACTTGCAACTTATCAGAGGCTCTTTGGAGTCATTGAAATCAGCATTCATACACTTGATTGAAGATCAAGATCATGCCATTGAATCTGCAAAGAAGGCCTTCATTGTTTTCGAAGAAAGGGAGAGTATGGTTGAAGAGCTCACCTTGGAGCTTAAATCAACAGAGGACGAGTTGAAAGAAACTCAGTTGGCTCTAAGAAAGGTTGAAGACCAGTTTGCAGATTTCAAACTTTTCAAGGAGCAAGAGGATGCACGAAGAGCTGGAGAAATCAAGCAAGTAATTGATGAGATTGATAGTCTTCGAGAGGAGTTTGATCTTGAAGGTTTCACAAGAAAATCAAAGGTTGCATGTGCAGATTTGGAGCAGCAAGATGAAAGGAATGACTTTCAAGTTTATGACAATCCTCTTTTTCAAGAAGGTGATGAGAAAAGTTATGATAATCCTCTCTATGAAGTAGAGGATGAAATGGAGAATGAAACTGATTCTGGTTTCCAGTGCTTGGATGCTTCGATATCACTCCATGAGGATGTGCCACGTATGTTGAGTAGTAATGGATGCATAAGTGGCTTTGAGGATGAAGGTTCTACATGGGAGGTGACGAAGCAAGGTAATTTCAACATCTATGACATCAAGGTGTTGAAGAGACAAGTCTTGGTAGCTGTTGGTAACTTCATCACAGCAGCAACGAGTGAAGATTTCAGACCTACTACTCAGGAGGAATGGGGAAAAGGTGAACTAGACTTTGGTAGTTGCACTCTTGACAATCCATCCCTTGGGTGGAATGATGTTTGGAATCATATTGATCAGTTTTGGGAGCGGAAATTGAAGCCACTCTATGTTTCATACTCCCTTAATGTGGAAGCTTTCATGGTTAAGCTTCAAGGATTTACTAGAAGGGGCATCAGTTTCGTGAGAAGGCACTTGGTTTTCACTAGCACTTTGGAATGTGTAGAGATTTCTTTGCAGTGTGTTGAAAATCACTTCCAGTTGAGTATCCATGTTTGGGATTCTCAACTTGGGTTGTCAGAGTTTATTACTTATGGAAAAGACTCTTGGAGGGATAAGGAACAAACTTCTAGACTTGTTGATGTTGTTCCCTTCATTTCCAGCTACTTGATGGTTCCGTTTGTTCATCAACAAATGGATTGGAGAGAAATTTTGAATTTGGGTTGGAAAGATCAACGATCGGTAGTTCTTGGAAGTGACTTTCAGCTCAGACAAGGGCAGATTTTGAGACACGAGTTTGCTGGTTGGAGGCAGACCAGCCACCTTACTTATGGAGTTACTTTCATTCAGGAGAGTTGGTACCTCACTCCTGATCAAAGAAGTGGTAGTTTTCTGATGGAGATGGCTTTAGCGTGTTTTTCAGCCACTTTGGAGGTTTGTAATGCAAATTCTGATGGTTTATTTTCATTATTGGTTCATGACAATGAGCTACCCCATACTTTGAATCTATATTTTGAGACTCTTGGGGTTGGGGTTGTGAAAAAATTCTTCAGACTTCATAGTTGTGCCATGATAATTCAGTTGAGGCATAGGGAATTCATGCGGAGTCCTGAGTTTGAATTTGTTGAGCTTTTGCAAAGGATTGCCTTCCTCTTTGCAAAAAGATTTGAAGATGACACATTTGCAGTCATGGTTCCGTTTGTTATCATGTGGAGGTATGCTGAAGAATTCAAGTTTGATTTGAGTAGACTATCCTTCCTATTGCTTAGAATTCTGATTGACAGTAGTATGGTTGATACTGTTAATTCGGGGCATCGTGGACATGAGATGTTGCATGATTTTGATTTCCCTCCTTTAAGATCTTCCAGTTTGAGTATCATAGATGGTAACACCTTGGAGTTACAAGGGGAGTCAATGCAGCATTGGCATGATATTTTCATTGATGTGATCAGAGTGGTGCAGCATCGGCATGGTGGGTTTTTCCTGAGACGCATTTGGGAACCAGGGATCATACTTGTTGCGTATGGATTAGTTTTCAAATTTCTGGAGTTGTGGTGGTATTGCTTGAGGACAAGCAATTTTGGGGAGGGCGGACTGTAATGTCCCCTTCTCAAACCTGATCATTCATGTGACCGTTGGCCTTTCTCTGGAAACCTGAAGGCTAGTCGGAAGGTAAAATTAGGGTTTCCTATTTTTGAGGAGGTCATTGCTCAGAGATGATGGATTCAATGGCGGATTCTTTATGGGTTTTCAGAGAGCTTCGCAGGGGTATGTTCATCTCGGCATTCAGAGTACTTTTTGGAATTTACTATTTTTAGTAAATTCTATTTTTGGCAGCTTTCCAGTTGAGTTCAGCTCGGTTGACTTCCTGCTTCAGTTTGGTCAGATGTTTGGCACAGTATTGGCTTCAGGGCACATCCGGAGGGATAAGTTAAGTCATTTAATTAAAAAGTCACGTTTTAAATATTATATTTTAACGTCGACCATGGGCCTAGATTAATGACTTAATGTTGTTTTAAAAAAGGGGGTCGTTGAGGGTGGCGCCCTCATTAAAAGATTATTTTAATATTTCCCAAAGTCAAAGCAATGTTATGAGGGGCGTAATTATCAAAGCTGATATTCATTTAAAATATCATTTCTTAAGACTTGAAGAGAAAGTGCGCCCATCCTTGAGGAGAGTGGATTTTGACCTAAAAGCGGATTTTAGGGTTTGAGAGGTCAACTGGAAAATTATAAAAGGAAGGAGTTGAGCATCATTTCATCATCTTTGGACGACTATACTGTTATGCTGCCGGATTGGCTCTGGGACTGCTTCGAGGAATGAAGGCCTCCTAGCTTGGGCATCACTTCGTGTTTGCAAGACAACATCTAGTGGTGAATTCAGTCTGTTTGTGAGTGCATTTTAGTTCATACATCTTGTGTTCAGTTTTGCATTGTTAAATCTGTTTTAGCATATTAGTGTTTCAGCATCTTGCATTGTTGTAGACAGCAGATTCATGTTTTAATTCATATTTCGGAAAAGACAAAAATATAGCATCTGGGTAGTAGCCCATTCTCTTAGTCTAGGAAGGGCGCTTCAATAGTTCAAGTTTCAGATTTTTCTGTGTTGTATTGAATTTTTAATGAGAGGTCGACTTTCCCAGCTTGGCCGTACCTTTTAGAATTGCATTGAAATCCGTGTAAATTAAATTAGGGTCTCTTTGATCAGTTTTAGTGTCTTGAAATGGTCGCCTATACCTTGAGAGAGTAATGCATCTTGTGTTGCATCAATCGGATAACATTTGAGAAAGTTATGAACAAATCATTGTGGATGTAAGCTGCTGATTTTGTGAAAAGTGCAGATCTGATTATGACAGTCCAAGAAATCTGCATTTTCTGACTTGGGTTTTGGCATGGTGGTTTATTTAGAGCTTGTAACAGATTTATTGTTGATTGCTCCATCCGGAAGGACTTTGATGTATTGACATTGCAGGCAAGAATTACATTTTGTAAACTGGCAGTAGTACTGACCAGTATGCTTTAATATTGCTTTGTCATTATTTGTAATACTCGTTCTTGCTTTCAGTATTAGAGTGAAATAGCGATAACTCCGCCCTATGGTAGCTACCGTCCATTCTGGATGAGCAAGCACATTCTGGGTGTTGAGTAGTTTTCAGCTTCAGCATCTCATTTTAAGCTTTGCTTCCTGTAATCACTCCGTCATATGGTCGCCCCTCACTCCGCATTGGATTGGGTAGCACATACTTGACGTTGAGTTCCTTTCTGTAATTAGTGTAGAAGATCCTCTGACCAATGCTCACCATCATCGGTGCCATTCTGGTTAGAGTTACAGCATAAGCAGTTTCATTTAGATCCTCTGACCAATGCTCGCCATCATCGGCGCCATTCTGGTTAGAGTTGCTTTCTTGCACGTTTTGGTTTACCCATCTAACCTTAACGGGTGCACTGTTTGTAATTGGAAATCTGTTAATTGAAAAAAAAAAAAAAAATTGGCTCGGAATATTTCAGTGCGCCCCTCTTAGCTCTGGCAACTTCAAATTTCAATCAGCAACAAATCAAACTCTAGCAATCAGCAAGTGCGCCCCTTTTGATTTCAGCAATATTCGAACTTTCAACACTTGCACTGGCAACTCAAGGCGTCCTTCTCCAGAAGTCTCAGCAATTTCAATTTTGAACTTTAGCAAACTCCAGTCCTCAGCAAAATTTCGAACTCTTCAAGCTTCAACAATTCTTAGCAACAAACTTCAGAGCAAATTCGACTTCTTCAACTGTGAAAAATAAGTGAGAAACTTCTTCATTTTATAGCCAAAAATCGAATTCTAGAAGGAGCCAATTATAGCCAGTGCATTTAATTTCCACTACTCCACTTCAAGAATTCGAATTTTCCCTCTCTGATATTCCTGACACTTGTCTCTTGACGTCAGGAATCTTGTTCTTCTAGAAACTTGACTTTGACTGGCATCTTTGAATTTATTTTCGAAAAATTTAATTTAAATTCATCCTTTTAATTTACCAGCCGGAACTCTGTCACTTGAATTCGAATTTAACTTCTCATCAGCTCTAGAAAATTCATCATCGAAGAATTCAATCAAAATCATCTAGGCAACTCATCTCGAATTCATCATTCAAATCACTTTCTTGTCAAGAGTCGTTTTATTCAAAATTGCCTTAGAAAATTTTAAGATTTCCCTTAGGAAAATTCACAATTTGAGCACTGATTGAATTCTTCACCGAAAAAGTGTTGGCGAAGTGCGGAAGACATAAAAATCCATTTATCATCACAAATGTTCAGTACCCAGAAGAGAATTTTCTTCAGAATGCTTCGAATCCATGGGTACCTGACGAACGGGTTCATTTAATTTTTTTTAAATTTTAAACCTTAGAAAAATATTATTCTACCAGTTTAAATCCATTCTTCGCCTGTGATCATCCTGTGTTGCTCTCACTTGAGGAATTTTATCAATCCATCTACATTATCATCCATCTCTGACTTCATCCCTGAAAAGTTTGCCGGTGTTCTAAGAAGAAAATTCATCACCTTGAGTTCTAGGCGTATTTTCTAAGGAAGAAAATATTTTTGCCTTAGAAAACATTTTAAATCATCTTGCACTTTGAGAATTTGCCTTAGAAAATTTTATTCGTTTGCCAGTGAGAAAAACTTTAACTTCACTCATAAAAATTTCCATGAGGGCGCTTGGCATATTTCATCTTCCAACACCACTTCACACTCGAAAAAAATATTTATTTGAAGTTCCAACGCCTTAGCAATATTTTATTTTTTTTATTTTTACTTACTCAACATCTTAGGCGCATATTGTGTATGAAGGAGGATATTCATCTTGTGCTAGAAGTCTTCACTTCCAACGCCTAGGCAACACATCCATCACCTTGCAATATTTTCTTACACATATTACCTTGGGCGCATATCACTTAGAGGAAATTTGAAACCACGCCTAACCTTTATCTTCACCACCTCACACGCCTTAGAAAAAAATTCCCTAACACTTACCACCCTGAGCGCATTTAGTGCTTGAAGAGGGATAACGCCTAGCATTCACCTTGCCTTCACCACGCCATGAAGTGTTTCACTCACCTTTACCTCATTTACCACTTCATCTTCACTTTTACAACCTTAACTTGGGCGCATTTAGGCATGCAAGGAGGATGACTCTTCAACTTCACTTTTTTGTCTTTACTTGACCTTATTTGGGCGCATTTCTAAGTAGGTGAGGGATGAAAATCTTTGACTTGTTTGACTTCTTCCTTCTTAAGCGCATTTTGGCATAGCTGGTGGATGAAACTTATAACCACGCCTTCTTGTGACCTTTCACCTCCCTTGTTCTCGTCTTGACATGCATGCTTTTGGGCGCATTTTGCCTATGGAGGAGGATGAATTTGTTTGACCACTTTGACTCTCTTGCAATTTGGGTGCATTTTACCCCTTGAGGAGGATGGGCGCATTCTGAGGGGTGAGGAGGACGAGCTCAATACTTCGAAAAATTTTCAACTTCCATGAATTTCCCTTGGGCGCATTTTGCCATGCCTACAGGATAAAAAGTGTTGACCACTTTGACTCACTCCTCCCTTGGGCGCATTTTGGCCTAGATGAAGGATGAAACTTCACACTTAGAATTTTTCCAGTTCTCATGCTTCAAGGTGGGCGCATTCTGCCATGGCTGCAAGATGGAGTTCAGACTTAGAAATTTTCTCGTTTTTCGCCAGTTTTTCATGCCCTGCTATTTATAGTAAGCCCTTTGATTTTGCATCTCTGAAGCTCAGAACGACTTGAAATATTGCACACTGCATCCTCATGACCTTGTTGTTGTGTCGATACTGCCATTTTTAGTTAGCCTGCTATTTTTAGCACATTTCTAAAGATGATTTACTATAAATAGCAAATGCTTGCTTCAGATAGCTCCACTGCTCCGATTGACTTGAAACTTGAATGAGGCGCTCCTCACCACGTGACCTGTCTGTTGACATCAACGCATGCACTTGACTCGCTATTTTTAGCCTGTTTCCAAATTGACTTACTATAAATAGTAAGTGCTCCGTTTGACTTGAAATTTTACCAGCAGATAGCCTGAAGGATGCTGATCGCGGTGGTTTACACTGGTTTTCAAAAATTCTGACTTTTTACCCTTCTTTTCAGGTCCCGAAGTTGGAAACCCTAATTTGCTCTGCATGCGTATCAAATGATCTCTGTTTGCCTTCGTTTCTGCTGCATTGCGATCAGCTCGTGATTCTGAACTGCTGGGAAGCGGCTGTCGGGACGCACCTGCTAAAAATAGTGAGTTCCTTACTGAGTGATTATCTTCATTTGCATGTCACACCATCGCGAGGCTCTCGAAAAACCCATTAGGAATCATCCGACATGCACAAGAAACCTTGACATGCAAACCCTAAAAATAGCCTCGGAGGACCGAATTTTGAAAGTTGTCATCTCGTTTTGCATGTTACATTGTCGCGAAGGTCTCGAAAAACCCAGAAGGAATATGCAGACATGCAAAGAAAAACTCTGCATCTGAACCCTGAAATTTGCTCCGGAAGTTGGACTGCTAAAAATAGTAAGTTGTCTGTTTTCGCTCAAATTTTGCATACGAGTAGCCTGATGCGCTCTGAACTCAGTGTGACTGTCGGAATCTCAAAAATGCTGACGAATTGCCTGTAATTTCACACTTACTAAAAATAGTAAGTACCTCAGAATCTGATGAAAACTTGTTGAGAGCCTGCAGGAAGCACACTGACAACAATGTTAAGCCCAATTTTCAATTTATTCACCTATTCGACCTCGGACTGACCAGGAAAGATGAAACCCTAATTTTTAGACTTGGTCAATTTTAGCTTAAGCTCGAGAGCGGGCACAATCCTCGAAAGGCAGACATCAGAAAAGAGAGAGCAGAGAGAGAGAAAAACCCAAGCCAAAAGACCGAATGGAGCAAAATTTAGGGGGTCCCCATTTTGAATGGGGGCGATGTGAAAAAGGTCACAACAAGTACATGATATTCGATTGACCACACAAGGCGCATTCACCATCGGCAAATACACTAGTGGTATGGATAGAGCAGGTTGCTTAGATCAAACACCACATTTCCACATTACATCTTGCATGGAATGAAAATTATACTACTTTGAACTATTTTACGCTACCATTTGAATCGGAAGGACGAAGAAACCTTGCTAGCTACTCACAACAAAGACGAAATTCACCATCAATGAAAAACTCTTTTATTGAGAGAGTGTTCACAACAATTTCTTACAAAGTTTTCAAAGGGAAAACTTTCCCTCTTCTTCAAACTACACTATCAATCTATACTAAGTTACTCTAAGCTATCACCTAGTTGTCTCTCTCTATTCTAATCTCTACTGTCTAACTTCTACTTCTAATCCGATACAAATGAGGGGGACTCCCCCTTTTATAGTTGGCTAAGTCCAACGGACGGCTCAGATTACAATCGGCTGGATGGCCCAGGTTGTGCCACCTCAGCCCTAGACAAGATGCGCCCTAAAAACCGCCACCAAGAGGAGTGGGGTAATAAATGAGCCATAATGTCCATCATCCTTCTAGAAGATTCCATCTTCGAAACGCGTTCACACTATTCTTGATTTTCTTCTTGACGTTGTTCTTCAACTTCGCTCGAGTTTCCATTCTTTGTCACTTGAGTTATACTAAGTCTCAACACTTAGCCATTTTTCGCAACTTTTCTTCCTTCGAGGTTGAGATGTCATCTTGAATTACTTGCTTCATCACTTTAAGTCACCACCGCTTGGTCTCGACGTTTCTCCTGCAAAACAAGCAAGGAGGAGAGCATTAAAACACTTCATAATATAAATTCAACTTACTTACCAGGATTTTCACGCTCTAACTTCCAAGCGTTCATCATCTCCACTAGCCAACTTCTGCCTTCTTCATGATTCTTCATGCCTTAGCCAAATTTCCGACCTATCTTGCATTTCGCTCGGGCATACTTCATTCTGATATTTCATCCGACTCAGGCTCGAGAAAAATCCTCTCATTAGGAACTCGATCAAAAATCATCTAGGCGATTATTTTCAAATTCATCTGCCAAGGCACTTTTATGTCAACAACACATCTTAACACGGAGACAGGCAACGGAAAGTTGAACGTAACACGGAGAAGCTGAATATCTGAGAACATCAAAAAGAAGGTATTAAAGGCTTGAAAAGCTCAGGCGCCTTTCTGAAAAAGTGCTCTTTTGCTTATTCCTTGATATTTTGACCAAGATTTGACCCCATGTTTGACCTTCGGCTCAGGCACTTCTGCAACTCAGATTCACCCATTGACAGATGCGTCGCGAAGCCTGAACAAATGTGAGACAAACATCTTGGGTGGCATTTAGTCAAAAACCTTCATTTGACACCTCAAAAAGATGGGCACCTTTTTCAAAAGCTGCTCTTTTTCCAGTGTTAGCCAATTTTGACTCTCCTCTCGTTTTGCGCTATATCTTCCATAACTTGCACGAAACAGGTCTGTTTGATAAGCTTAATAGCCCATTGCGAAGCTGACGTGATGCCGGACAAATGTCTGCTGGAGGTGACAAACCCTAAAAACAAGATTTGAGCCCCTAAAAGATAGGGCGCCTGTTGTGACCTTTTCACACATCGCCCCATTCAAAATGGGGACCCCCTATTTTTTTCGCTCCATTCTGGTCTTTTGGCTTTGGTTTTCTCTCTTTCTCTCTCATTCTGCTTCTTTTCGGCTATCTGCTTTCCGGGGATGCTCCCGTTTGTGAGCTTGAATGTAAGATTTGACCAAGTCTGATATTAGGGTTTCACGTCTTCAGGTCACGTTGGGGGTCAAGTTGAGTTGGTTGGTCAGCTTTTGAGCCTAGCAGTGCTATTACAATGCTTCTAGCAAATAACCCCTAGATTTTCACTGAGTTTTGCCGACTTTCTATTTTTAGTAAGTGTCGACTTGGGGTTGATTTTCTCGAGATCTTCACGTTTTGGCAACTTCATTACATTCTGAACACTTCAAGTTCATTTCAGACAAAATTTGAGCAAAAACGGACAACTTGCTATTTTTAGCAGTCCAGCTTCCAGAGCAAATTTCAGGGTCTACATGTTACATTTTTTGATGCATGTCCAGAGATTCTTTCTGGGTTTTTCGAGACCTTCGCAGTGATATGACATGCAAAGCAGGATGACGACTTTCAGCATTCGACCTTCAGAGGCCGATATTAGGGTTTACATGCAGATTTTCTCAGCGCATGTCGGCATATTCTTTCTGGGTTTTTCATGACCTTCGCAACGGAGTAACATGCAAATGAAACTGATCACTTTTCGGAAACTTGCTATTTTTAGCCAGTGCTTGCATGTTGAAGATTTTTTTGGGTTTTTCAAGATTTTTCGGGCAGTATGACATGCAAAATCATCCAGCAGCCGGACAGTCACTTTTTCGGCCACTTTCTATTTTTAGCAGATACCACTCAGGCAGCTGCTCAACACTTCAGAACCACGAACTGATCATCATGCAACTGAAACGAGGTCAAACGGAGCTCATTTGAGGAACATGCAGAAAATTAGGGTTTCGAGCTTCAGGGCTAAAAATGGGGAATCAGACGTCAAAGTGCCCAAAATTGAAGTGTCCACCATGATCATCATCCTTCAGGGAGTCTGTTGGCAAAATTTGAAGACAATCGGAGCACTTACTATTTTTAGTAAGGTATTCTCGACACGAGCTATAAATAGAAAGTCAATCTCGGGTACCAGCGCAAACAGGCAAGTTCACCAACGAGGAGCACGCTGTCCAAATTTCAAGTCAAACGGAGCTAAGGAAGCCTCAGAAACAAGCACTTACTATAAATAGTAAGTCACTTCAGAAGTAGCTATAAATAACAGGCCGACATCAAAACTCAGCAGGCACAAGTCAAACATGTGATGAGGGATCCGTGGCGCGAATTTCAAGACAAACGGAGTTGCAGAGGATGAAGAATCAGATAATTGCTATTTTTAGCAGGCATGGACAGAGAAATTAGGGTTTCCTGAAAACAAGGGCAGAATAGGACAGTCAAGCAAAAAGCGCATCCAGCTCTGATCACCACGCTTCAGGCATTCAACCCATGAAATTTGAAGACTTTCTGAGCAATTTCTATTTTTAGTAGGTTGCTAAAAATAGCAGGTGCAAACAGGTATCAGGTATCAACAACACAAATCAGTTGAAATTCAGAGCAGGGCAAAAAAAAAAAAAAAATCAGGCTTTCTGGAGTCGAAATTCAGTCCTTGGCGCAAAATTCAAGGAACTTTCTAAAAATAGAAGGTCAGGGCGAATTAGGGTTAGCAAGAGGAAATCACCCTAAATCTGGCAGAAGGCATGAAATTCGCTAAAACGGATAAATTTTCAAGTTCAGCATTAAAACTCGCCTTGAGAAGCTGAAGAAAGATGGAAAATTTTCTAAGTGTTCAAAAATGAAAGCTTGACCCTCAAAATGCACCCCTCTTTAAACTTGAAGTTGCCCATGTAAAATGCGCCCATGGCGAAACTGGAAAGAGGACCTGTGGAATGCGCCCACCAAGGTTAAGAGTTTAAAGAAGTTCCTTAGTGTCGAAACTGGAACCTCCATGGGTCAAATGCGCCTAGGGTAAAAAGGTGCCTTGAAATTTCACTAAGTGTTGGAAATGAAAGTTGGACATATCATATGCGCCTATGATAAAATGGAAGTCCATGGGTCCAAATGCGCCCAAAGTGGTTAGAGTTTGAAATTTTTCTAAGTGACAAAAACTTAAAGCACAAGGTGTGATTTGCGCCCAAGTGATAAAATGGAAGGAGGGTCTATGAAATGCGCCCTTGAGACTGGAGAGAACAAATTGATAAAAATTCACTAAGTGCCGGAATTGAAAGTAGCATGGTTCAAATGCGCCCAAAGCCTTGGAAAATGCTAATTCACGAAATTGGAAGCACACCCTACTATATGCGCCCAAGGTGTAAACTTAAAGTTGCTCATGTGAAATGCGCCTAGGTGATAAAATGAAAGCTTGACCTATGATTTGCGCCCCACCTTGCAAAGAGCCTCAAAATTTTTCTAAGGCAGGTAAACTGGGTGCTCCTCCTGTGGAATGCGCCTTTGAGCCTAGAGTGACAAAGTGAAAGCTCAACCTCCCACTTGCGCTTGGAGATTGAAATTGAAAGTTCCCTCTTTAATACACGCCCAGTTTTATTGGAAGTAGAGGGTATGATTTGCGCCTGGTGACTTGAAGCAAAATTTTCAAACTAAAAGCACGTACATTGATTTGCGCCCTTGAATGAAAAACCAACCTTCTATATGCGCTTATGCTTGAAGTAATGAAAATATCCTAAGTGTTTGAACTAAAAGCTCAACTCCCATATGTGCCCACTCAAAAGCATGAAATTTTCGAAGGATGCCTGACCATCCTTGAGACATCTTAAGGACGTGCCAGTGGCATCCCCTGCATTTTGGTGGCAGTGGCGAGGCATGGAGGAGACATCCCCTGGCATCCCCACGTCCTAGGGAAGTCCCCGTTCTTAAAATGTTAGGATTTCACAGGGGATGTGTCCTTGTTGTTCAAGGATAATTTCCCATTGATCCAGATCCCTTCTTTCCCCGTGATAATATCTCGCTTCTCTATCACTTCCATTAATGAAGTCAATTCCAAGTTTTGTTTAAAAAAAATGTTTTCCTCACAACTGGCAATAAAATGGCTTTGATACCACTGAAATATCCCTTTTAAAATTTCTAACGATTGCTACTAGAATATATATCTTTTAATTTTCCAATAGGTCTTTTTTTTTTGGTTTTCATTTGTAAAATTTAAATAAATAAATGTTGACAAAAATGAATAGAGTATTCACAAGATATTATTGGAAGCATTACTTTAAATAATGTTCACTAAAATTCAAGTAGGATAAATAAACATGATTTATATTGAGTCGTTGAATTTGACCCAAGATTCCTTCACAATGTTGGGAATTACCTATGTAGTCTCCTTATATATAGCAATGATCTCCTTTTTACTGTGTTCCATTTCAAACTATGGAAACCAACTTTAAAGGGTGCAGCTAGATGGTCTGAATCCTACGACTCCTCACATCAGTTAACTGGCTTTTGTTGGCATAACAACTAGCACCTCTGGAGTAAGAGTTGGTACGGACAGCTATGCACACTACGCAATGAGTGCTCTTCAAATTAGGAGGGGAAGCTCCCTCGTTGTGCTTTAACAAAAATGCTTGGAAAGGGAAAAGTAATCTAAACTATCTCCTGTCTTTTTGTCTCAGCTGTAGAGGTACAAGGCTTTCAAGAAAACTCTATACGTTGCAGCTAAGTATTTTCTGGTTTCGCAGACTACTAACTACAACTAGGCTTAATTACTTAAAATCTATCCAGTTTCCTCAAGAAAACAGAGCTTGAGGAAATGGAGCAAGGATGACTATCTGACGATAAACAAGTATAGATTCTCAACTTGAAGGCAAGGTGGCACATCTATCAGCTCAATCTAAACAAGTTTATTGGGAACAACAATATACGATAAACCAAGTTTAGATTCTCAACTTGAAGGCAAGGTGGCACATCTATTGGCTCAACCTGAATAAGTTTATTATTCACACACATCATACGATAACCAAGTTCAGATTCTCAACTTGAAGGCAAGGTGGCACAACTATAGCTCAATCTGGACAAGTTTATTGAACACAAAACATATTTGATGTAACTAAGGAAATAATTCACCATTATAATTGCATGAAACCCTATGTGGCATAACAATTCATCATAATAGCAAAAACTCATGAACAGATATAGAACGAGCAATATTGAAGGCAAGGTAGGCACAACATATATTTCTCTCTCGTGAAAAAGTTATGTACAAATGAGCAAAAGCTCTTATTTATAGACATCGAAAGGTGTAGGGAACCCTAAAATCACCTTGAGTCAACTACAGTCTTGCAATGCATGCAAGATTTTATTGCTAAACCCTAACAAAGCAAACTATACAGTTAACTAGAAAGCTACCGTCAGTTAACCGAAACATCTAACCTAAATGGACAATGTGCAAGCATGCACGTCCTTATTGAAAGCATGTTAACTGGAACACTACCATCAGTTAACTGAAAAACCCTAAATAAAACTCCAAGTGAATAAAGCTGATCTCAAAATAGATATGCATGAGATGAGACAGCAAGTTAACTTGAGAAGATAACGCCAAGTTTAACTCCTGTGTATAATGTCTATTCTGAGAGGTGGGAACTGAAGTCTACTGGCCGTGATCTCGAGCAACCAATCTCTCAACGAGATTGTTAACTGCATCATTATCTGAAGCTCTGATACTTTGTCAAAGAATGCTATGCCTGCGCAGCATGTCCTCACCAGCTGTGATCTGAGACTGAAGTTCACGCTTACTCCTTGTTGCTTCATCAAATAACGCTGACATGACTGTAAGCTGATTAATCTTATAGCCAACGGTCTCCCCACTGAAAATAGTATGAGTGAGTGCTTGGAGCTCTGACTGAACATCGATAAGCTCAACATACGCACCACCCTCAATCTGATATCGACACTGTAAGCGAGATACTAGAGTCCTCACAAACTGGAGTGCACTAGTAACGTGCTCTCTACTCTCAGCCAACTCTGACACCATAGTCTCCTCTATCTTTGCCTTGAAAACCAATTGTGTTTTCCAAGAGTAGATAGCTTCTCTATCTTCTGCATCTGTGACTGATTCATATGCCATACTCAGGTGAGCAATCATAATCTCATCCCGGGGTTTGTTAATTGCCATGTCTTGCTCCTCATCCTGGAGACGTAGACAGAGCTCTCGTGCATTGTATCGCAACTGATATAACTCTATAAGCATAGCACGGCCTCTAGCAATGAACTCCTCCTCCCACTCATCCAAACGCTTGCCATATGCGACTAAGTGATTAAGTTGACCCTGTTCTGCTGGAGGCTCAAGCATTGGTGGGAGTGTGGTAATGACATCTGGCCTATGTACAAGGCTAGAAATGTACTGACGAAGTTGTCTGATTTCAGCTTTGAGGGCTGCCTTATCCTCTCCGTATTTCAGCATTCTATCCCTGGCACTGTCTGTAGCAACTTGTAGGAGATCAACTTGAGTCTGGCGTGTGCTACGACCAAGGTTGATTGTGATAAATTCAAAGTCCTGAGATTCCAACTCATCCAAGCTCTTCCCCTGTGGAGGTATAGCAGTCTCGACGACAATCTCCATATCGGTATTCCTCTCCATGTGGACCATGTTCTTGACCCTCTTGTCTGGTGCATCCTGGTAAACCTGATCAAAATCTGAATGATTAAGGACATAGGATGGCTGCCTCCTCTTCCTTCCCAGCTGGGACTCAATCCAAGATTGATCTCGGCTAATGCTACTAGAAGGGTCTGTACTAGCAATAGGAGGCCGTGACGAGAGTGAATATGTAGAAGAACCACTGCGAGATGGGGAGTCTAAATCCAATTCGATATGAACTGGGGCTGGTGACTGCTCCGGAATTGGTGTAGGAACTTGAGGCTGAACCTTAGGCACTGGCGGACTCTGCTCTAGCCTCTGAACTGGCTCTGTGATAGGCTGTCTGTCAGGCTCCGTGTGTGTATCAATGGCAAGCGCCTTACCTTTTGAATTGTTTGGCGCTTGACCTTTCTTAGGAGGGTTACTCCTCTTCTTCTGTTTAGGTTTTGACGAGGAAGGTAGCGAAGGATTCACCACTGGCGGCTCTGCTCTAGGCATACTTACCCTCATGGTCTTCTTGCTGTCGAGGTAAAGTATATTGTTTTGAATAACACTACTTGACCTCTCCTTTACTATTGCGCACTCCTTGGCGTACCAATCAACTGCTGGCAACGGCTGTGTGTCGACCTGCTCTCTGAAAAACTGAGGAAGAACTTCTCCCTCATCATCTGATAAACTTCCCACATCTTTTGACAAGAAAACAAAAATCTGTGAGAGAGAGAAGCGGCCATAGCTACGTCTGCGAACCTCGAAGTCATCCGCGCAATTTTCCCAATAATCCTCCATAGAAGGCTCATGATATGCACCTCCAACAAGGCGAGTTGTGTAATGACCTAAAAGATCATAGGCACGTGCCTCAACAAGATACTTGAGATGATATTTCTCAAGCTCCTGTCTTGCAACTTTGGCATCAACTGTCGTCTTGCACCAATACATTCCAAACTGAAAAGGAAAATTAGCGGATGGTCTATGCTTGCTACGTAAAAGACGATGAACATCATGCAACTGCCTCAGGAACTCCAAAAAGATTGTCTTATCTGAAGGATAACGTGGAAGCATAGCTGGATTTCCTATAAATCCATATACTCGGATGTAGGTGTAAGTCGGGAACTGAATAAACCAATCCGCCCAACCATCCATCGCTGCTCTAGCAACTGCCGAGATATGAATGTGCAATTCCTAGTCCAAATTTCTCACTGTATAAGTCAGGAAAGCCTCGTGAACACGCTTGAAATGACGTTCAGCCTTAGTGAACTCAAGCTGATCGTAATATTGATAGACTTTTTGAACACTGAGAATGCCCACGGTGTTTAATCCTCGGAACTGACCCCGATAAGCAATCAAGTACACGAGATAAGAACACATGTGAAACTCATAAGAAACTAGGAAACCGGTGATCTGCTTGTGGATAACATCGCTGATGAAGGATGCCCAGTCATAATGCTTCTGCCCAGATATGATGCGACCAATAATGTAATACATCCAAGGCTGGAAAACATTTGCATGTGATTGACCTGAGACACGATTCAAGAGTGTGATTAGAATCGCATACTCATCCTTGTATTCACCACGACCCACATTATTTGGCAATCTGTTCCTCGCTTGCTTTAACCATCTTTCTGCCATTTTACTTTGGCACTTGTCCACATCAGCGTTGAATGCTTGCTTGCACTGCTCCATAGAAATAATTAGACTATTCGGGTGCTGAGGAATACCAAAACTTCTTTCAACGTCCAAAGGCTTGAGACTGCAAATAACTCGTCCATCTATTGACACTATCTCATGAGTAGCAGAGTTGTAATGTTTAATACAAGACATTACGAACTCAATACAATGAACGAAGATAGGTATGGAAGCGGCCTCCAATAACCCGGACTGTTGAATGTTTCGAATAATCGAATCTCTGATCTTAACTAGATCTAGAACTGCTTCTGGCAGCACTTTGTGAAGATTCGTCTCAACTGTCTCGATGAAGTCGTGAGTAAGGACTGATTTAGTCCTGTATTCGAGCTGAGTGTACTGTATTATGAAAAACTTGCCTGTTGACTGTGAACTTGACTATGTTCTGACAAGATTTCTGGAAAGCTAAAAATAGCCTGCTGAGGCTAAAAATAGCCTTTTGAAGAGATATTTTCGGCGAAAAATTTGAGATATGGGTTTTGTCCAGAAAAAGATTCTAAGACAACCCAGAAAGTCAGAAATGCGAAAATCTAACTTCTACTCGACAATGCAAAGAGTTTTCCAATTGAGAAAATTAGAAACTCGAGAACGAATGCTCTAGAGTTAAAAATTCCTGAAAAATCAAATGCACGAATTTAATTCGAGGAAGTTATATAGAAATGATCCAGATGTTCAAACTTATCAAATTTGCCAATTTCAGGAACATGCAAATTGTATTTTGAGAGAAATTTGAGAATCAAGGAAGAAAAAGACATTTTTTTTATATGTTCTTTCTTTTGTGAAAATCGCCCATGTTCTTCAAATTTGCTGATGAATGTGAACTAAAACCTGCAAAAAGAATGATTTAAGTAAATTGCCCTTGATTGCTGATGATGAATTCGCCTTTGCCTTGAAAATTCGCCTTTGCTCTAAAGAAATACGAATTTTCTTGAAGCTAAATGATTGTTTAATAATGGCGCCATGCTTAAATAAAGAGAAAATTCGCACCATATTGTTCACTGCAAGATTTGAAACCTCGACCAAAATAGAAGGCTTTTGATTGGACCCCTTCAGTTACATTGACACTGTCTTGAAGTCCCGAAATAAATAATAATAAAATATTTATTATGCAATAGCAAAGGCGCCAACTTTAGAAAATCGCCATTAATGCTTGAATATGCAAAAATAAATATTAAATATTAATTCAAATTAGTTGACAAACCATGTGAAGGTTTAGGATTCACTGACTAACTTCACTGATTCCAAAAAGTGTTCATTTGACCTCATAGGCGTCCATTTGCTCAAGATATTGCATTTTTTATTAACTTCCTACTTTGTAGCTGAGTACAAAGTTACAACTGGCCATCTTCGACACTAATTTTCGGGTGACCGGATGATGCTGGGACTGAACAGGTATATTCATTGCGAAGCCTGCAGAGCAAGGAAGAAATGTCTGCTGGGAGTCATCACTACAAAATCCATCATTTAACACCTCAAAGAATTACGCGCCCTTGATTAAATTGATTTTCAGGTACTATACTTAACCATTTCTCCAAACTGCCATCTGACGCTTCAAACGGCTGCCGATGACGAACGGTGAACCTTGCTGACAAGCAACCACGCTCACTATATGCTTGGAGGTATTCCGCATCCAATGAATATATGCAAGGCATTTGAAAAGTGTATTAAGGACCTCAAAAGTAAAAGCGCCCTTGGCTTGAGAAGGCACGAACACCATTTTGACGAAAGTGCAACTCTCAACCAGATGACCTACTTTGACCTGTGATATCTGGAGCTGGGATGGCCTGATTCGAGCACCGTCTGTTTCTATGCGTAACCAAAAGGACCTACGAGAGATGTCTCTAGAGGTAACGAAGCAAGAAAACTGCTTCTAAGACCTCAAAAAGAAAGGCGCCTTTCCCAAGATGGAATAAACGACCAGACAGCCATTTTTTGAGCTGTCTTCGTTTTTCAGTATTTCACCAAAGACCTCGCATGTATGAGCGTTTGCTAAATCTCGAAGGTTGATGGTTGGGCTCGTTGAATAGTTGGAGTAATTATGCTCAAGTCTCGTGAAGACTTCGAATGTCAATAACCTCATCTGACAGGCCTAAGGCTAGGCGCCCCTGGCCTACAGAATTACAATGAAATTTATATGCCAGTCCGTCCGTGAAATTACGTGCCTGGTAGAATGTTTGTCACAATCTCTTAGAATGTCGGATTAACAGGCAACTTGGTGCATCGCGAAGGCGAACTAGAGTAGCACAGATGACAGGAAGACCTCGTCTGCAAATTTTGCCTCATCTTGAAGGGCACCCCTGAGCTACAGGGGTGCAATTCACCATGTGAGGAAGCTCTGTGATGTGAACTCTCCTCATAAGCTCATCTTCTAACGTCGACTGCCGGAGCTTCGGACCTCAGATGACTGCATTTGATTGCTCGTCAGACAAGCAGACTAGTCGTGAAGAGATTGACTGCATCAACTATCAGGAATACTAAGATCTAAACCTCCTTTAAAGAATGCGCCCTTGAGCTACAGGGGCACAAAAGCTGGAAAAAGACAAGCTTTTGCAAACTGCAACTTTGGAATCCTCAACTTCTGATGTCTGTAACCGGAGTTACGAATCTCGGATAGCCTCGCAGGATAGCTCATTGGATAGGAAGACTAATTCTGAATAGATTGACTGTATGCTTGAGCATTTACCACAAAATTTAGGCCTTCAAAAAGAAGGGCGCCCCTGGGCTACAGGGGCGCAATTTTGCTTTTCCTTGAGAAATCTTCAAAAATTGACCATTGGAATCTTGATTTTAGCCATTGAAATGACCATACAAAAGTATTAGTGTCGTCGTGAAATGCTCCTCCACCATGAAATGCTTCATTTTGAGTATCTGATTCAGGTTCTGATCAATGAATACTGCCTTTGACTGACAAAACATTAACAAAACTCCATGCTTGATATTGCCCAAAAACTGTATTTTACATCATTTTAGCAAGGTTTAGACTATTTTATGCAAAATGCCTTGATGAAGCAAAAAATTTGTTTTGGGTACAACAGCTTCCACATCAACCTTTTTTTTCTTTGAAAGGTATAGATATAACTTGTGATGTCTCTTTTCAATCTACTGCAACTCCCTTTTTAATCTTCACGAAAATGGAGGGAAATTAGAAGATGAAGTCTCACGATTTTGTCAATACCTTAGTGCCTATAATAACTTGTAATTCATTGTAAGCACAAATTTGACCTTTGTATGAAGTCAACAACGAGAACTAGAAGGTTTTTGTCTTCCCATAATTATTAATATTTCTTTTATTGAATATTCTCCCTTTTTCCACTTTAAAATTTTTTAATTGCCTTTTTGGCCATGAATCCAATAATTACTTTTAGCCCCATTTAATAATAAAAAATTAAGTGTCTTTTTTCCAAAGTTATAACTTAAAGTACTTTTTTGGACAACTTAATAAATTATTATTATATCATTCCTATATTGAATCCCCGCCTTTAGCCTATTGGGAATAAAAATAGGCTTCATGTACTCTTAACTTGATTTAGTTCGAAAAAGGGTACATTATAGAAACCAAAAATCTTAGATGGATTGCAAGACACCTTTTGAGCCAGCCATCTAGTTCATCCGCTTGGAAATGTACTTGGAGTGTTTTTTAACATATATATTTCAAGAAATGCAACCATTTAACACAACAATGGATGAATGACTTGGTGTTTGTTCACCACAACCTTCACTTGAAGCGGAAGAAAACTTTAATAAATTTGCAATCCTAGTTATATTTATATTCATTATGTTTTTTACTTTCTATTTCGGAGACTAATTTCTATATTGACAAAATCATATGCTATTGAGGATGACCAACCAATTAACCTTGATAAAATTGATCCAATGTCCGAGTAGATTGGAAGTGATGGTGTCTTTCTTGATCCTAAGGATTTTGATATCCTAATAGAGGCCAACATTGATAGTGATGTGGTTGCATGACTTAAGGTAGGTTCTAACCTCGGAGCTTCATCATCAGGAATTGTAGCCCTCTAATTTAGCTCTATTGTGGTAGCAAGAGTCATTAGCTACATCTGATTTTTTAGAACTTTGTATTTAGTTTATAGGTAAACTTTGTACAAACTAGATTGCAATTGAAAATTTGTAAACTGTTAGCATCTAGTTATTATTTATGCACTATAATTTTTTATGCATTGTGCAGTGCAATGTAATCAGCGATATGAACATAAACAACCAAAAATTATATTTCACAATTCATGGGTTATGCTCTCAATTTTATTTTCTCTCTATATCTCTATGCTATTGAAATGCATTTAAATTTCAAAAACAAGTTTTGTCCCTTTTTCTACATTTCTTTATGTTTTTTTAAAAATCCAAATTTTTCTTGTTTAAGTCCTGATTTTAAAAAAATATTATACTTTGGTTTGCCGATTTTTTCCCCAAAAAATTTTTGCTACTATGGTTGACATTGTCTATACATATGACTGATTCTATTTGTTCTATACAATCCAGCTAGGATATATTTCTATCTGCTATCTATTGCAGAATGGATATAAGACAAATGTAGTAATGTGAAGACCAAATTGTATATCAATGATGAAAATGGTCATTTTGACGTCGTGTATGTCATGAATGTTTTATAATGCTAGTTTGGCAATGTCAATTATTGATCATAAAATTTTATAGAATCCCTTTCTTCTTGATGATGATGTTACATCTTGTTTACTCAATGAGGCTGTCATTTGATATTTTGGGCATGTAATTTATGGTTTCCTCAACTGGGGTAGATTTTCTTAGGGCTGTAATTCTAACAAATTTTAGTGGGATATTTAATGCTGAATTAGATTTAGAAGACAACTCAGAGGAAAATGGGAATATTCAATCTGATTGAGGGAAAAATGAGCCTAAAAAATTTCATGGCAAGAAATTCTTGAGAATTTGAATGCAACTGAGAAGACTCAATTATTATCAAGTCTAAGACTATAAAGATTCACAGATTTTAACTCAAGTGTACATCATTTGTTTTTCAATGAAGATGAAAGTGCGATCTTTTAATAGGTAACCTTATCTTCCATGAAAGGTGGGAAATCAGGCTTCAACATCTTTTCTTTCAAATGATAATAATGAGTTTATCACAAAAAAATTGTAATAGAGAAGAAAAAAAATGAAAACAATCCATTCACACTATCATTCTGGCTCTCTTGTTTGGAGGCCAGTAGTTTCTTCCCATCTTTCGCTGTGCTAGCATTTGTATAATGGTTTTCCATGATTTATATATTTTTCTGTTAGTAAATTATCATGTAAATACAACATAAAACAGTATAAACTAAACTTTGTGAGATCTCTGCTATAATTTTGGTTATTCCATGTGGTTCATACACACTTAGGAGAGGATTACAATAATCTACTTGGATCGCTTTGAAGAGGATCTTGGTGAACTTTGATTATGTAAACAATAGTAAAACTACAATCTTTGGGATTTAGTCTTTTTTTCTAATACATGATTTATATTCAGGGATTTATTTCTTTTTATGTTGTTTATTCCTTAACTTATTTTGTGTTCTCTATCAAGGCACTGGTAAAATAAGGGATCAAACTCCAAATTGTTTTCCACCAAACGAAGGAAAGACTTCAGTTTTCACAAGGTAAAAGTGAAATATTACTGGTTGATTTGTGTTCCTTTAAAAAAATGATAGCATGTTGTGAAGTTAAAATTTCCTTTGTCAACCAAGATTTCTGCAGGTCATCTGATATTCTTATTTTCCTATATATTGACTATCCTTAACAAAGGAGGATTATGAATGGAAGAAATTGAAACAAGAGCTCTTTCCTTTTTGAATTTCAAATCAGTCCCCTAATCTTCATACAATTAAAATTAGAAGAAATATGTCTCAAAATGAGAAATTTCAGCTATCTAATTGTTAAGTATAGGTTGCTCTGCCTTATATTTTGTTGGCATTTCAATTTGCACCTCTGGTATGTGGATTAGGAACGGACAACTATGCACAGTTAGACCGCTCTTCAAATTAGGAGGGGAAGCTCCCTCTTCACTGATTATGCTTAAAAAGAAATACTAAACTACTGCCAATCTTTTTATTTTTCAGTTGAGAGCACAAGGTTATAAAAAACTTTGCGTTGCAGCTGAGGTTTTCTTTGGTTTTGTAACTTCAAACTACAATTAAGCCTATTCTAATAATGCTTCTAATAACTCAAGTAAATTTAGAGCCTGAGAATTAGAAGTAAACAAGGAATGATTGATTTGACACAAAAACTTAAATAAACTTGCCTCTAGAACACACCCGAAGACTCCTTGTACTTATAAGATGTAAGCTGAAATAAAGATTATGCAAGCAAAATATATAAGAAAAAGTACTGAAAGTATTGAGACAGTAGATCAGAGCAAAGTAAGCATAAGATTTCCTTTCTCAAATTCTAACAGCAAATACACTTTTGGGACAGTAGATTGTAGCAAAGGTAGGCTTACAATATGCAATCAAACTAGATTACACTTGACAAAAGTTGAACCCACACTGAATAGCAAAGTTGCAAACAAAATAGGCTCAGAAAATCTGTTATCACAACAATGGTTAAAAATAAATGGGCAAGACTGCCCTTATTTATACACAAACAAGGAGTAGGGAACCCTAAAATCTCCTTGTTTTTAACAACTAGTTTTTCCAATCATGCAAGCTTTATTTCTAAGACTAAACAAAAAATAACTTATAGTTAATTGGACTATAATCAGTTAGTTGAAAAAGCTCCAACTATACATTGATATTTCCAAAGAATAGATACGAATGAATGAGAACAATAAGTTAAACTCAGAAAAGACATTGAGTTAACTGCTGCTTTATTTGAGTTCTATTTCTGGAAATCTTTGCATGCTTCAACTGGTGGCTCACTTATTGATAACTTGGGAAATCATATCCTCCAAAAAGCTATTAACTGCCTCTTCATTATGAACACTGATACTATCCAGAACAACATACTATTTTTCCAACATCTCTTCACCATCTGCAATTAGACTTAGCAATTCTTTTCTTTCTTCAACTGCTTTATCAAATCTTGCTGACATTGCGGCAACATGATTCATCTTGTAGGCAATAGGATCACCATTAAAATTGCTACGGACAAGGTTCTAAAACTTTGTCTGCACTTCACCGAGATCAAAGTAAGTGCTATCTTCATGGTGATATTGACAAGGGATCTGCAATAGAAATGCGCTTATGAACTTGAGAGTATTAGCAACCTTTTGCCTATATCCAACCAATTCTATAGATATTCCTTTGTAGGTTTTTACTTTGAAGAGGTGTTGTTCTCTCCAACCAAAAAGCTTCTTCTTGTGTTCTTCTATAATGACTAAATCATAAGCCGTCCTCAAGTTGGAAATGACAATCTCATCTCTTGGTTTCCTTTCCACTATATTCTGCTCAAACTCCTGAATCCCTGAGTGAAGATCATGGGCGTTATACCTCAATTGGTACATCTCTGCAAGTATAAATCTGCCCCTGGTGATGAATTCTGCTATCCAATCTCTCATATGTTTTTCGTATATGACCAACTGGCTCAGTTGATGTTGATCTGTAGGTGATTCCAGAACTTGTGGAAGCAACTAGGTGGTCTGTGAAGTACCATAAAGGAGATTGGAAACATACTACTGCAGCTATCGAATCTCAGCCCTTGAGGGCTGCCTTATCTTCTCCATCCTTGAGCACTCGTTCCTTTAGATTGTCTGTTGCAACCTCGAAGCGATTTACATCAGTATGCTGGGTGCTTCTTCTGAGATTGGTCTTGACAACCTTGAAGTCATCAATTTCAATCCCATTAACATTCTTGTCTTCCGGAGGTGTGGCAAACTCAAGGATAATCTCGCCTTCAGAATTCTTCTCCATATGAACTTGCTTCTTAAGTTTCTTCTCTATTGTGTCTTGGTAGACGCTATCAAGTTCTGCAAAGTTCAACTTATAAGAAGGCTTCCTCCTCTTCCTACCCAACAGGTTCTCAAGCCAAGACGAGGAGTCTCTACTAACTTCTCTGGGAGGATCGGTTTCAGCTCTAACAATTCCTGATGGATCAATAGTTGTTGAGACGTTGTGAATTGGTGAACCAAAAACAAATGCTTTCCACCGGTTAAAATAGAGATGAATGGATTTACATCAACAATAGGATTGATTAAACACAAGACACCCTACTAACAATAAGCAATGTAGTGAAATATTGAAGGAACGAATATTTTAAAAGCATATAAAGCTGCTTATAAGAAGAAAAGACAGTCAAATTCAAATCCCGTTATTACAGATTTATTGAATCTCACAACATAGCATAGTAATCTAATTTCAAAGTTTAAATGAAAATTGTAGTAGAAAAAGTTTGAGATGAACTCTCATTCCAAATTATGTGCTAAAGGAACTTATTTATAAGCTCTCAAGGGGTAGCTTCAAGGGATAAAATAATAAGATGATATTCCCAATAAAGGTCCACTTAAAGAAACCCTGACTCTATCCATTACAAAGATGAAACATAACACTTAAATATCCCAAAGTAGATTTTTCTTTACTTTGACTTTGCTTTCTTCTAAACAAAGGTTGACTGAGATAAGATGGCCCCGCCCTTCCAAGTGCTTTTTTGCTTTAGAAACTCAAATAGGCATTGGATATTAACGAGTAGATGACTTCATCTCCTTAAGTACAGTTTTAAGGTGTTTGTGCCACGAGTATTGAAGATACAAATACTCATGGTTGCGCCACAGATAATACCAATTGAAGAGCACAAAAATATACTGATAGGGTTGTGGGGGGGGGGGTGAATCTGTATATTAGCAACTTTTTACCCTCTCAAAATTTATCCACTTTAAACTCTAACACAATATCTATTATCAACCATGCAAGAATATAACAATATGAACAAGTTGACACCAATATTTTACGTGGAAACCCTTACAAGAGAAAACCATGGCACAAATAATGTACTTTATGAATTATAAAAGTATTACAATGAATGTAGGCACCAACCTACTTGAATCACCAACTCTCACCCTTTAGTAGGCACCAACCCACAAAGAGCACCAACTCCTATCTCTGATTTAGTAGGCACCAACCTACAAGGAGCACCAACTCCTAAAGTTCATAAGCACCAATTTACTAGAGGCACCAACCCCCACTTGCCAAGCACCAACCTAGCAAAAATAATAACTTAAAGAGCAATGTTCCACCTTCAATGTTGCTTCTACAACGGATGATGGACAATTATGATCTTCACCATATATGCAATAAACTTGCTCTTGGATTGCCTTCGAATTTTCTTCACATCTCTCTTCTTAATCTGCTATGAACTCTTCATCAAAATCTTCTTTAATCCTATTGATGGTCAATGTAACAGAGCAATGTTAAAACAGAGTATTTCTACTCTATTTTTCCTAAAAAAGGTAAATAACCTAAAGCTACCGATCTTCAAAGGTCTCTGTAGTTGGTTCTCAACTATGCTGATGTTGTTCAGTGGCCCACGCAACTGTAATGTTCAAGGGGCCTGCTGGTAAAGGGATACAAACTGCATAGTACAAATTAATCTAACGTTTGAGGATGTAAATAAACATCAAAAGATAGAACAGAGCTCAGGACATCAAAACATAAATGTAGATTTCCTTCAATTTAGACATACAAACTTCATAATGAGCACTCCTTTCAAACAACTAAACCATAAAATGATACAATCCATAGAACAATCTATACCATTGCATTCATTCATAGTGCAAATTCAAGACATACAATCATTCACCATTCATAAACTTCAAAATCAACAAGAACACATCACCAACTAATCATTAAAATTCATAGATCAATAAACACAAAGAAATCTCATTCACAGATAACACAATGATAATAGCCTCAGATTCAAAATCTTCTATTGACTTTCATCAAATAAGAGACATTTATGCACAACATTCACTGGCATATGAATAACTACTGGCATATGAATAACTATTGTTCATCAACATCACCATTAAAACTAAAACTTGGAAATAACATGAATTGTATTAAATCTGTAAAAATGTCTAAGTATCTTTGCATAAAACTGTAATAGCTTCTGAAACTAAAAAATATCCGAACTTTCTCCTTTAGGCAGCTAATCTTTCTTCAATTAGCCGACCTTTACAACATGGAGAGAAAATCTACATATAGACAATTTTAACACTAATTCCTCTCATCAAAATTTGAGATCCACCAATCAGGGAGCAACTGGAACTGAATAAGTGTTGTGACCTTTTCACACATCGCCCCATTCGAGATGGGGACCCCTAATTTTTGCTCCATTCCGGTCTTTTTGGCTTTGGTTTTTGTCTCTCTCTCTCTCTGTGTCTGTCTCTTTTCCATGGTCTGCCTTCCGGGGGACGTGCCCGCCATTGAGTTTAAATGTGAAATTTTGACCAAGTCTGAAAATTAGGGTTTTGAGTCTTTTGGTCAGTTCGAGGTTGAAAGAAGTGAATAAATTGAAAACAGAGCTTAACACTATTGTCAGCATGCTCCTAGCAGGTTCTCAGCCAATTCTCATCAAATTCTGAGTACTTACTATTTTTAGTAAGTGTGCAATTACAGGCAATCCGTTAGTATTTTCGAAATTCCGACTGTCACACTGCATTTGGAGCACATCAGGCTGCTCGTGCGCAAAATTTGAACTGAAACAGGCAACTTTCTATTTTTAGCAGTCCAGCTTCCGGAGCAGATTTCAAGGCTTGAATGAAGAGTTTTTCAACGCATGTCTGAGGATTCCTTCTGGGTTTTTCGAGACCTTCGCAACAGTCTAACATGCAAAACGAGATGACAACTTTCAGAATTCAGTCTTCCGAGGCTATTTTTAGGGTTTGCATGTCGGATGATTCCTTATGGGTTTTTCGAGAGCTACGCAGTGATATGACATGCAAACGGAGATAATCACTCAGTAAGGAACTTACTATTTTTAGCAGGTGTGTCCCGGCAGCCGCTTCCCAGCGATTCAGAATCATAAGCTGATCGCAATGCAGCAGAAACGAAGACAAACGAAGATCATTTGATATGCATGCAGAGCAAATTAGGGTTTCCAGCTTCGGGACCTGAAAAGAGGGGCTAAAAGTCAGAATTTTCGAAAACTGGTGTAAACCACCGCGATCAACATCCTTCAGGCTATCTGCTGGTAAAATTTCAAGTCAAACGGAGCACTTACTATTTATAGTAAGTCATTTTGGAAACAGGCTAAAAATAGCAAGTCAGGCGCATGCGTTGATGTCGACAGACAGGTCACGTGGTGAGGAGCGCATCATTCAAATTTCAAGTCAATCGGAGCAGTGGAGCTATCAGAAGCAAGCAGTTGCTATTTATAGCAAATCACCTTCAGAAATGGGCTGAAAATAGCAGACTGACTCAAAATGGCAGTGTCGACAGGACAACAAGGTCGCGAGGATTTAGTGTTCAAAATTTCAAATCGATCTGAGCTTCTGAGGTGTAAGAATTAAGAGGCTTACTATTTATAGTAAGGCATGGAGAAACTAGCAGGGACGGGGAAAAATGGCTAAGTGTTGATGTTCATCCCCCTCACATAGCAAAATGCACCCTCAAGCACAAATGGCTGAGAAAATTTCTAAGTAAAGAACTTCATCCTGCAGCTATGCTAAAATGCGCCCACTTCAAGGAGAGGTGATAATGGTCAAAGAAGTCAACAGTTTTCATCCTTCATGAGGTGCAAAATGCGCCCAAATGGGGCCATGTAAGGACAAAAGAGGGGAAGCTGAAAGGTCACTTGTTGGAGGCGTGGTAAAAGTTTTATCCTTCACCCTTGCTAAATGCGCTCAAGCTGGTCAACAAGTCTTCATCCTCCACCCCCTTTGAAATGCGCCCACTTCCCAAGAAGGTCAAAGCAGTCAATAGGTTTCATCCTTCTCCCTATGCAAAATGCGCCCAAATCAGGGCATGTAAAGACAAAGTGAGGGAGGTGAAGAGTCACATGCAAGGCATTTGAAGTTTAAAAAATGGCTAAGTTAAAATTTCATCCTCTTGCCCCCTCCAAATGCGCCCATCCTTCTCAAGAGCTCAAATGCGCCCAAAAGCAAATGAGTCAAAGGAAATTCAACAAACTTCATTCTCCACCCCCTTTGAAATGCGCCCAAATGAGGGCATGTAAAGACAAACGCCCATGCAAAGTAGGTGTACATGCAAAACATGTAAGAAGACAAGGCGTGTGCATGAGGACAAGGAGAAAGTAGGTATACATGCATCCATGCAAAGCTATAAAAGGTGGCGTTGGAAACATGTTCTCCATGGCAAGTGATATGCGCCTAAGGTGGTGAATAAGAAGTGAAATACTCCTAGGTGTGGTTATTATTCCTCTTCAAGTGTCAAATGCACCCCAAGGTGGTGATGAATATTGCTAAGGCGTTGGAGAATAAAATGCCTAAGTGTTAGAAAATATTGCCAAGGATGAATAAAATGCTAGGCGTGGTTTTATCCTTCATCAAGTGTCAAATGCGCCTAAGGTGTTGATGATAATTGTTAAGGCGTTGGAAATTTTATGGCGAATAAAATACAAAGTGATGAATAAAATAAAGCATGTTGGGCGTGATGTGTTTTGAAAGAAAATTCTCTGAGATGGATGAAGTTGGATAAAATTTTCTCACAGGCAAAGTGAACAAAGTGAGCAAAGTTGAATAAAATTTTCTAAGGAAAATTTTTCGGAGTGATTTAAAATTTTCTAAGGCAAAATATTGTCTTCCTTAGAAAATACGCCTTGACTTGGGGGTGATGGAATTTTTCTGAAGCGTGAGCAGAATTGCCAGAGGTGAAGTCAGTGAGTGCCTGCTTCGCAAGGTGGATAAAATATTTTCAAATCAGAGCAACAAGAAATGTTCACAGATGTGAGGAATGGGATTAAATTTGTTAAAAATTATTTTTCCGAGGTGCAAAATTCAAGAAAATTAAATGAACCCGTTCGTTGTGCACCCATGAGTTCGACGCGTTCTGAAGGAAATTTTCTTCTGGGTATTGAAGATTATCGACGAGGAGTTGATTTTAAAGTCTTCCATGCTTCGCTGTGGCCTTCAGGATGAGGATTTTTGATGGGCACCGGGTTGATGAATTTCCTAAGGGAAATTTGAAAAATTTTCGAAGGCAAGGAATAAATGATGTTGTTGAAGATAAAATGCCTTGGCAGATGAATTTGAAGGTGATCGCCTAGATGATTTTTGATCAAATTCCTGATGAGAGGATTTTTCTCGAGCTTGAGTTGGATGAAATATCAGAGTGAAGTGCGCCGAGCAGAATGCAAGATGGGTTGGAAAATTGGCTAAGGCATGAAGAATCGTGAAGAATTTGAGGATGAAGCTGGCTAGTGAAGACAATGAACGCTTGGAAGTTAGAGCGTGAAAATTAGGTAAGTAAGTTGAATTTATATTATGAAGTGTTCTAATACTCTTCTCCTTGCTTGTTTTGCAGGAGGAACGTCGAGATCAAGCGATGATGACTTAAGGTGATGAAGAAAGTAATCCAAGATGATGGAAGCTCGAGCAAAGTTGAAGAACAACGTCAAGAAGAAGATCAAGAGCAGTTGAACCCTAGATTCTATCAAATTTTATTATCTGAGGAGGCAATCTTAGAGACTCTCTTACCCTCCTCCAAGCGATCAACAGAATTGGCTGAACGCGAAGATCGAGAACAGTGTGAATGCGTTTTAAAGATGGAATCTTCTAGAAGGATGATGGACATTAATGGCTCATTTATTACCCCACTCTCCATTATGGCGGTTTTTAGGGCGAATCTTGTTTAGGGCTGAGGTGGCACAATCTGGGCCATCCAGCCGATTGTAATCTGAGCCGTCCGTTGGACTTGGCCAACTATAAAGGAGTCTGATGTCCCCTTCTCAAACCTGATCTTTCCAGTGACCGTTGGCCTTTTCTTTGGGAACCCGAAGGCTAGTCGGAAGATAAATTAGGGTTTCCTATTTTTGAGGAGGTTATTGCTCAGAGATGATGGATTCAATGGCGGATCCTTTCTGGGTTTTCAGAGAGCTTCGCAGTGGTGTGTTCATCTCGGCATTCTGAGCATTTCCCGGAATTTACTATTTTTAGTAAATTCTATTTTTGGCAGTTTAGCAGTTGGGTCCAACATGGTTGACTTCCTATGTCAGTTTGATCAGTTGACTTGGTTATTATTGGCTTCAGGGCACAATTGGAGAGATAAGTTGATATAATTAATTAAAAAGTCAAGTTTTAATATTATATTCGGACATTGACCCCTTGGCCTAGTCTATTGACTTTATGTTGTTTTGAAAAGTGGGCTTTTGAGGGTGGCGCCTCATTAAAGATTATTTTATATTTTACATTTTATCCAAAGTCAAAACAAGCTATAAAGGGGATGCAATTATTAAAGTATTGATTTTAATTATAAAGTCAATATTGAGCTTGAAGGAAATGGACGCCATCCTTGAAAGAGATTAGGGTTTTTGCCTTGAAGAGGAGATTAGGGTTTTGAGAAGTCAACGAGAAAGTTATAAAAGGAAGGCTTTGATCATCATTTGGTATCTTTGGTCTATGCTAATGTTATGCTGCCGAAATGGTTGCGGAATTGCTTCGAGGAATGAATGCCTCCTAGTCTGGGCTCGACTTCGTGCTTGAGAGACAGCACCTAGTGGAGAGGTTCGATTATTTAAGATAGATTTGTCAGTTCATTGGTTTTTGTGCATCGTAGAAGTCATTGTAATTCTTAGTTTCTGATTTCTGCATATTAGATGTATTTTCTGGAGTTGCTGATTTGATACAGCAGATTTCATGTTTTATTCATATCTCAAAAAAGACAAAAAAAATAGTTCTGGGTATTGCATTTATAGCATTGTCTAGGAGAGGCGAATTTGTGTCTCAAATCTCAGATTTTATGGTGTTGTATTTAATTTTAAAAGCTAAGTCGAACTTTCCAGCTTGGCCGTACCTTTTAGAATTGCATTGAAATCCGTGTAAATTAAATTAGGGTCTCTATGTTCAGTTTTAGTGTCTTGAAAGGGTCGCCTATACCTTGAGAGAGTAATGCATCTTATCTTGCATCAATCGGATAACATTTGAGAAAGTTATGAACAAATCATTGTGGATGTAAGCTGCTGATTTTTGTGAAAAGTGCAGATCTGATTATGACAGTCCAAGAAATCTGCATTTTCTGACTTGGGTTTTTGACATGGTGGTTTATTTAGAGCTGGTAACAAATTTATTGTTGATTGCTCCATCTGGAAGGACTTTGATGTATTGACATTGCAGGCAAGAATTACATTTTGTAAACTGGCAGTAGTACTGACCAGTATTCTCTAATATTGCTTTGTCATTAATTGTAATTCACGTTCTTGCTTTCTATACTAGTGAATTAGTTATAACTCCGCCCTATGGTAGCTACTCTCCCATCTTGGGTCAGCAAGCACATTCTGGGTGTTGAGTGTTTTCCAGCTTCAGCATTTCTCTTTCAAGTTGTTTTATTGTAATCACTCCGTCATATGGTCGCCCCTCACTCCGCATTGGATTGGGTAGCACATACTTGACGTTGAGTTCTTTTCTGCATTTAGAATAGAAGACCCTCTGACCAATGCTCGCCATCATCGGCGCCATACTGGTTAGAGTTACAGCATAAGCAGTTCAATTTAGATCCTCTGACCAATGCTCGCCATCTTCGGCGCCATCCTGGTTAGAGTTGCTTTCTTGCACGTTCTGGTTTTCTCCTCTAACCTTAACGGGTGCACTGCTTTGTAATTTGAAATTGTAAAAAACGAAAAATTTGGCTCGGTATATTTCAGAGTCCCCCTCATTTGTATCTCATTAGATTAGAATTAGAATTGAGTTAGAGATTGGAGATTAGAGAGTAGAGCATAGTAGACATTTTGCTTAGCATAGTGTGGAGAAGAAAGAAAGTTTTCCCTTTGAAAACTTTTGTGGAGATTGTTGTGTAACACTTTCATGATAATAGATCTTTTCATTGATGGTGGAATTCGTCTTTGTCATGAATAGCTAGCAAGGTCTCTTCTTCCTTTCGGATCCAAGTAGCTTAATTTTTATTTCATGCAAGTAGTTTACTTTGATGTGTGGTGTTTTACTGAGGTAGCTTCTTTTCATTCCATACCACTAGCGGCTTGTTGATGATAAGTTCGCCTTGCGTGGTCGACTGGAAATTATCTTGAGTTTAACTTCGATCGTGATTTGCATACTTGTATGCATCGTTCTGATGGTATATGTGTGCTAAATTATAATCTGAATATCTTTTGCTATCCCTTTGAAGATTGTACTAATTTTGCTGAAGCTGTCCGACGTGAGGCTAGGTGAAATTCGGTCGAAGTCTGCCAAAATTGAGCTCCACATATCCTGCATTTAGAATAGAAAATAAGTTTCTTAGGCCCTTTCACTTATTTACTTTCCGCACATTTCTAGTTAGCTTTAGGAAAACATACTATATTGCCAAATCATATGTACAAAATCCCCTTCGAATCATCTATCTGTTGTTAACTGCAAGAAGCCTGAACAATTGTGTAAGTCTCCTCGTAAGAACACAGCAATACACATCAAACCAACTGAGGGTGTTCCAAGTATTTCGGAACCTTGGAGTTGAACGTGTGATCTATCTCGCAATCTTAGCACACGGAATACTTTGATCAAGAGAGAACGGAGTAGCCTTCGGACTATTTTGTTCTGCTGTTTGGTGTGGTCACAAAAACCACGTCAACAATAAGGTAACTGTCCATTCCGATCTTCAGTTAATATTTGATGACTCTATATCAAAATCTAGATGCAAAAGGAGAAGGTCGAACTGCTGGGGATCCTAAGTTGAACTGGTGTCATGTTCCTGAAAAATAGGAGTGAGCTGCCCAACTGGCCGTATCATTTGCTGCTTCATTCAAAAAAGGATATCTCATAGACACTTCACTCCTCTGTCTTCTGTTCAAGTAAATATTCATAATAATTGTCTAATACTTGTCTAAGTATGTCCAAATCTGGCCCATCTACCCCATTGTCTTCAAATTTTATTCTTTTTAATTCAACAAAGCTGAACTTTTGCATGTCATCCAACTTAGCCAGCTCCTTCCTAGCAATCTTTACTACGTCTTTGATGTCCATAAACCTGTCAATCAACAAGTCATCACCATCATCTCCCTTCTGTGTTGCCTCTTGGAATCTATTATTCCATTTGTTTCTTAATTCATGAAGAGGGAAACCATCCTTCACAGGAACATCTTCATTTACCATCATCGCTATAATTGCTTCTAACTCCACAATTTGATTTGTCAATTCTTTCCCAGTCTGTTGCACCTCATTCCTATTTGCAAAAATGAATGAAGTCCGAAATTTGATAATGTTAATAGTTTTATTAATAATCCTCATTACCTTCTTCAAGGATGGATTGTTCTAGGAGTGTTTGTTGAGGTAGTTTATTAATTTCTTTCAATTTGCTCACATGCTCTCTATATTCTTCCTCTTTCTTCCAGAGGGTGTCAGTATATGTAGTCATGTCACTGACTGACTCCAACGCTTGTTTATGAACCTTGTGGCTTTCAACAAGTAGTTCTTCCACCT
Organism: Sequoia sempervirens; assembly: GCA_007258455.2. Taxonomy (NCBI): domain Eukaryota; kingdom Viridiplantae; phylum Streptophyta; class Pinopsida; order Cupressales; family Cupressaceae; genus Sequoia; species Sequoia sempervirens. Next base: position 60,959 of record VDFB02346063.1, on the reverse strand, counting down.
CTTGGTTCAACCTATCAGTTCATCTATCCAGCATCTTTACCTTGCTTCTCAGCTCAACAAGATCATCAACTTCTTTCTTACTCAACAAAATTGGTGTCTCAGGAGCAATAGATTGTATAGAAACATGAGAGGATTGGTCCTTTAAGAACCTATGCAATTGATCTAATTGAGCCTTGAGCTCATCCTTCCTTTGCTTGTCCTTTATTATCCTTGACTTAGTGGAAGATGCTACAATATCAATTAGGTCCATTTGCTGGTTTCTTGTAGGCCTTCCCAAGTTCATAGTGCCCAGTTGATAATCACTCAACTGCATCTCTTGTTTGTCTTTTTCCACCATAGGAAGGGCACATTTAGCTACAATCACTCCAGCATATGTCATTTTGGTGGAATGAAGGACTCAAGCCTTTTTCTTGGGCCTCTCCTTCTCAATTTCTTTCATCATATCATCCCAGTTTAGAGGCTGGGGTTAGACTATCTGTTTCTTCTCCAAGTTAAGCTTTCACCATGTTGGGGAAGCAGGAGGAGTAACCACTTGTTGTGAAGAGGAAGTGGCAGAAGAGAGGGGTTGCCAGAGTGTTACCTTTGGTTGAGAATCAACCTCTTGATGCTACTCCTTTCTACCATCTCTTTGGCAAGCCTATTAGCTTCAATTTTCTCTCTTTCTTCTTCCAATCTCCTTTGTTCCAACATGTCATCTATTTGTTTTTCTAATTGCTTAACTCTCTCCGACATTTTAGCTGCTTCTTGCTCTTGTTTGTCTTGTTCTTCTGCCTCCAACTTCTTTAACAAGAGCTCTTCTTCATCTTTCTTTCTTTGGGTCTCCTCTGCAATCTTGGCTTCAAGGTCTTCCTTCTCTCTCGTTTGCCGAGACTTTTCTTCTTCAAGGTCATGAATTTTTTGTAGTGTTGTGACCTTTTTCACACATCGCCCCATTGCAAATGGGACCCCCTAATTTTTGCTTTGTTTCGAACTTTTGGCTTGATTTTTGTTTGTTTTCCCGTTGTCTCTTTTTTCTGTTGTCTGTCTTTTCCGGGATGTGCCCGTCTGATGTGAAATTTTGGCCAAGTCCATGAAATTAGGGTTTTGAACTCTCCAGCCAATTTATAATCAAATGAAGGAATCAAGTTGAAATTTGAGATTAACATTGCTGTCAGTATGCTCCCAGTAAACTCTTAGCTAAATTTCATCAGATTCTGACAACTTACTATTTTTAGTAAGTGTGTAATTCTAGGCGTTCCTTCAGCATTCTTGAAGTTTTAACAGTCACACTGTATCCAGAACACATCAAGCTGCTCACTGGCAAAATTTGAGCTGAAACAGACTACTTACTATTTTTAGCAGTTCAGCTTCCGGAGCAAATTTCAGGGCTTAGATGCAGATTTTTTTAAACGCATGTCTGGAGATTCCTTCTGGGTTTTCGGAGACCTTCGCGATGGTGTAACATGCAAAGTGAGATAACGACTTTCAGAGTTCAGCCTTCAGAGGCTGTTTTTAGGGTTTGCATGTCAGGGTTTCCTTTGCATGTCTGCATATTCTTTATGGGTTTTTCGAGAGCTACGCAGTGATGTGACATGCAAACGGAGATAATCACTCATTCAGGAACTTGCTATTTTTAGCAGATGCATTCTGACAACCGCTTCCCAACACTTTAGAATCACGAACTGATCGCAATGCAACAGAAACGAAGACAAACAAAGGTCATTTGATATGCATGCAAGATGAATTAGGGTTTCCAGCTTCGGGACCCAAAAAGAGGGGTAAAAAGTCAAAATTTTCGAAAACCGGTGTAAACCACCGCGATCAGTATCTTTCAAGCTATCTGCTAGTAAAATTTGAAGGCAAACGGAGCACTTATTATTTATAGTAAGTCATTTCAAAAACTGGCTAAAAATAGAAAGTCAGCAGTAGGCGTCGATGTCAACAGGCAAGTCACGTGGTGAGGAGCACGTCATTCGAATTTCAAATCAAACGGAGTTGTGGAGGTATCAGAAACAAGCAGTTACTATAAATAGAAAACCACCTTCAGAAATGGGCTATAAATAGCAGGCCAACTCAGAATAGCAGTGTCAACAGGTTGACGGAGTCATGAAGATCCAGTGTTCAAAATTTCAAAGCAATCTGAGCCTTTGAGATATGAAAATCAAAGGATTTACTATAAATAATAGGACACAGAGAAGTTGGCATGAGATGAAAATTTTGCCAAGTCTGATGCTTATATCCTGCTCCACCTTCAAATGCGCCCAACTCAAGGTAGTGGCATGCAAAAAGTTTCTAAGTATAAGAAATGTCATGTCCCCTTCCAGTTGACATCTCTCAGAGCTTATGATTAGCCTATTATGCGACCCTCGTAGGCTGATAGGATGGATAGAGGGTCTTGATGGAGCTTGGCTTGGCTTCAGTTGTCTGAGTTTTTACCAGTTGGCTTTCGTTCGGGATCATTCGGACACTATTTGCCTGAATTGCTATTTTTAACAGTATTTGGCAATCAGCGGAGTACCCCTGCTATTTTTAGCAGTATGGTTTGGTCATGAGCAGAATCAATCACTTCTTCACCAGCTTCAAACGGTTCGTGAATCGGACATATTTTGAAGGAGATATTAATATTTTAATTGTTTAATTAAATATCAATTATTGAAGCTTATATTATAAAGTTATAATATTATTGAATATTATAACTTAAGTGATTTGCTGAAGGGGTCGACCATCATCGAAGGGGGCCACTTTTAATTATATTTTATAATTAAAAGTGCTTCAGAAACTATTGAAAAATTAAAAAGAAAAGTTCGAATTTATTTTGATGATGCCTTTTTGGGAAAAGTCGAACTTTTGAGGAGATATAAGGGTTTTGTCATGTCCCCTTCTCAATGACATCTTTCGGAGTACAGGATTGACCTATCACACGACCCTCGTAGGCCGATAGACTGGATAGAGGGTCACTTTGGAGCTTGGCTCAGCTTCAGTTGGCAGAGTTTGATCAGTAGGCTTTCGTTTGGGCTCGATCGGAGACTTCTTGCAGAGTTGCTATTTTTAGCAGTTCTTGGCAGTCAGCGTGGGACCCCTGCTATTTTTAGCAGTATGGCTTTGGCAGCGTTCAGAATCACTTCAGTGTTCGTCAGCTTCATACGGAACAGTCATCGGATGAGTAACGAGAGAAATATTAATATTTAATTGTATTAATTAAATATTAATTATTTAATGATTATAATATAAAGTTATAATATTAAATTATAACTTAAGTGATTCTTCTTGAGGGGTGCGCCATCATCAGAAGGGGCCAAAATTGATCATTAAATTATAATAAAATATTTTGGCTAAGACTATGGAAGAATTAAAAGAATTAAAAGTGAATATTTTATTAAAACCCTATTATTGAGGAAATCGCACTTTTGAGCATTATACTGCATTTGCCTTGGGTTTTGGGGGGGATTATGTGATTATTGATTTTGAGAAACTGATCAACTTGATCTGAGCAAGAGACTTTAGGGTTTCAAGTTCGAATTCCTTGGGGAACGAGCCATCTCCATCGGAAGCAATTCAGAGGGTGTGAAATACCACTTGATTTATTGCAGCAGAGGTTTCTTCATTCAGGAGGAATCACAGAGCTTCAGAGATATTCATATTCAGGGGTTTCAGAGTATTTTTTTTATCCAGAGGTCTTCTATTCATCAAGGCGCCTATTCTTTGATATTCTGGAGGCATTAAAAGAAGCCGTACTATTATTAAAAGTGTTGCTGCTGTCAGCCGTACCTGTACAGCAGGGCCGTACCATCTCATTGAGCCGTACTTCTTCTCTTCATAGAAACGCCTTCTCTTTTGGCATTGGGACACTATTCCATAAGGCGCAGACACCTGAGAGACCATTCGCCAGCATCCAGAGGGAGGAGTAAGCAATATTTATTGGGAGGCGTGCCTAATCTTCACCTTTTTGGCGTCTCAACCAGCAGACCAGGTTTTCAATAAAAATTGTTATTTTTATTATTGCATGCTATCAGATCTTTATTGTATTGATTACAGTTGAACAATAAAAGAAGCGTCTTCAGTAGAACTTGTAATTTCTATCTATATTGGCCGTTAAGTATTTTATTTGAATTTATCATTTATTTTCAAGCAAAATCGCATTCTTTCATTTCATGCAAAAAACCCAAAAATTGCAAAAAAACCAAAAACGTCAGAAAAGACAAACAAAACTGTCAGATTGGAGAATAGGGGAAACTAGGGTTTCTACAGGTTTTCATTGGAATTCGAGCTGATTATGTTGAATATTGAATTTTTGATCAAGTCTTCTTCCGGAGAACGAAGCCTAGGGTTTCAGTTGTCTACAGGCATTGGAGAACGAGCCATCTTCAGTGTTGCAATTCAGAGGCTGTGAAATATCAGCTGATCTATTGCTTTCAGAGAGATATCTTCATTCAAAAGCTATCACAGAACGTTCACAGAGTATTTATCTTCAGGGTTTTCAATCTGTGCTTTGGCCAGAAGGGTTTCTCTTCCTGAGGCGCCTATTTCACAAGTTCTAGACATTCTAATCAAGGGCCGTACTTTTATTGTATGCTTGCTGCTGTTCCAAGCCGTACCTTTATTGTTGTAGGCCGTACCATCTCTAAAAGGGCAGTACTTTTTGTTTAAGGCAAATCGCCTTCTTTATTGGCAGTTTGACTTCATCACTGGAGGCGCATATACCATTGGCATCTTATTCTTTCATCTGGTGCAGGAGAAAGTGGATTTATATTTCAGCCGTACCATTTCATGAAGTTTATCAGTTGGCTGCAATATCAGGTTTTCATCAATAAAAGCTTTGCTTTTTCATTCATCTGTTATCAGATCTCTTTGTAAATCGCTCTAGTAGATTAATATATTGATTGGCATCATTAGATCTCATATTTTCCATCAATATTGGCATTGTAGTATTTTATTTGAATTTATTAGCAATTTCTTGCAAAAATCGCATTATATCATTTATGCACAAAAACACAAAAAAAACCTAAAATGTCAAAAAACAAGCAAAAATACAGACAGTTCAGAGATCAGTTAGAACAGGGGTTTCTACAAGAAATATCCTCCTCACCCATCAAAATGCGCCCATCCTCCTACGTAGGCAAAATGCGCCCACAAAAGTAATTAATGGTGATGAAATGGCTAAGGTGTGGTAAGTTGATCCTCTTGCATGTGCCAAATGCGCCCATCCTACATCATGTACTAGATGCGCTCAAGTCAAAGAGGGTAATTGCATGTCAAGAAAATATTCTAAGGAATAAGTTCATCCTCTTGCCTAGCCTAAATGCGCCAAGATTAGCATGGAAGTCAAGAAAAATGGCAAAGTCAAAATGTTTCATCCACCTCATGCCTCCATTTGCACCCAAATCAAGGCATGTGAGGACAAAAGCTAAGGCGTTGAAAAAGATTCCTCCCTCCTCAACAAGCTGAATGCGCCATGCAAGCTAGGAAGAAGACAAGGATGTTGACTTCCACCTTACCCCTTTGAATGCACCCATGCAGGATAAAGGGAATCTAAGGCGTTGCATGTAGGAGAAAGATTCCAAGTGTTAAATTCTTCACCCCCTCATTTGCGCCTTGCCTTGCATGAAGAATTCAAGAAATATTCAAGACATTGAAACTTGAAGCTCCCCCCTTTGAATGCGCCTGTAGACTTGTGGGGAGTTGGAGAAAATTGTCTAAGTTTAGCAAATTTGAAGCATGCAGCTCTATGTGCGCCCTTGACAAATGGAAGTCAGTTGAAAATTTCTAAGTGTTACACATTTAAAGCAAGGACCTCCAAATGCGCCTTGAGGAAGAGAAGAGTTTTTGGAAAAGGTTTGAGGCATGCAAATTTGAAGCTCAACCTATTAAATGAGCCTAAGGAGAGGGGAATGTGGAAGAATAATTTTAAGGCGTTGGAACTTAAAAGAAGTATATTCCTCATGAAAGGTAAAATGCGCCCAAGGCAATGGACATTAAATTGTATAAGTGAGTTGATAATAATTTTTTTTTTCCTCACAGGCAAAGTGATTGAAGATAGAGGAATGAAAAATTTCTAAGGAAAATTCTTCCTTGATGCCTAATATTGATGGAATTTAAATATTTTTCTAAGTGTTAACAAAATTCTACCTCTCTAGAGGAAAATTACGCCTAGACTTGAAGTGATGAAATTTCTTGAGATATGAATAAAATTGCCGGAGGAGAAGTCAGACGTGCTAGCTTCGCGAGGTTGATCAAAATTTTCAAGTCAGAACAGGAAAATGCTCACAAGAATGAAGAACTAGAATAAATTTGTTGAAAAAAATATTTTGCGAAGGTTCAAAATTCTAGAAAATTAAATGAACCCGTTCGTTGTATACCCATGAATTCTTCAAGTTCTGAAGAAAATTTTCTTCTGGGTATTGAAGATCTTCGACAAGGAGTGGATTTCAAAGTCCTCTGCACTTCGCCAAGGCTTCCGGGATGGAGGTTTTTGATGGGCACTTAAATAATGAATTTCCTAAGTAAAAGTTTGAAAATATTCTAAGGCAAGAGGAATTTAAAGGCAAAAGTTGTGCTGGAGGAAAATGATGAGATCAATCGGACATTGGAGATCAAAGCATGAAAATCAGGTGAGTGAGGTAAATTTATGTTATGAAGTGTTCTAATGCTCTCTTCCTTGCTTGTTTTGCAGGAGGAACGTCGAGACTAAACGGTGATGACTTGGGGAGATGAGGCAAATACTTGGAGAAAATGGCTAAGTGTTGAGACTTAGTATGTGCCCAGCTCAAGTGATAAAGAAGAAATATTTTCAAAGCTCAAGATGAAGACTCAAAAGTTAGAAATGATCCTCAAGTACTTCAAGGTTGAAGAACAACATCAAGAAAGAAAATCATCCGCCAGAGGAATGAGGTTGCAGCCTTGGAATCTCAAAATGAGAACGTGCCTATCAATCAATCCAAGAAGTTGAAGCCATGATAATCAAACTTCATCCAGTTTGCAGTCAGATCAAGAACAGTGTGAACGCGTTTCAAGGCTGGAATCTTCTAGAAGGATGATGGACATTAATGGCTCATTTATTGCCCCACTCTTCTTTGTGGCGGTTTTTAGGGTGAATCTTGTTTAGGGCTGAGGTTGCACAATCTGGGCCATCCGGCCGATTGTAATCTGAGCCGTCTGCTGGACTTGGCCAACTATATAAAGGGGGAGTCCCCCTCATTTGTAGGTCATTAGAAGTAGAAGTTAGACAGTAGAGATTAGAATAGAGAGACAGCTAGGTGATAGCTTAGAGATAGCTTAGTATAGATTAATAGTGTAGTTGAAGAAGAAGGAAAGTTTTCCTTTGAAAACTTTTGCAAGAAATTGTTGTGTAAAACTTTCATAATAAAAGATCTTTTCATTGATGGTGAAATTCGTCTTTGTTATGAATAGCTAGCGAGGTTTCTTCATCCCTTCTACTTTAAGTAGCATAGAGTAGCCTAATTTCATTTTTTTTTGCAAGTAGATGTTAGTTGTGGAATGTGGTCTTCAATTTGAGCAAACTTCGTCTATCCATACCACTAGTGTGTTCGCTGATGGTGAATGCGCCTTGTGTGGTCAACTGGAATATCGTGTACTTAACTTCGATCATGATTTTTATGTTTATATGCGTCGTTGTGATGGTATTTTCATGCTAAGTTGTGATCTGAACACCTTGAGCTACTCCTTTGAAGATTGCACCGGTTCTGTGGAGGCTGTCCGAAGCGAGGAAAAGCAGAGCCTGGTTGAGGCTTGTGAAAATTGATCGCCATGTCCCACGCCTTAGAGTAGATTAGAGCTTTCTTAACCCTGCAACCACTTTAAATTCAGTATTTTCTGGTTAGAATAGGAAACCCGTGCTTCATTGATAAATCTGTCGAATTGTGAAAACCCCTTCCTCTGCTGTTGAACAATTCCATAAGTCCCCTTGAAATACCAACAAATCACATCGAGCCAACTGAGACTATTCGCATTGAAAGAACTTTGGAGTTGAACGCACGAACTCTCTCGCAATCTTAGCGTGCTAGATACTTTGATCAAGAGAGAATAGGGTAGGCATTGGCGACTTTATTCTGTGTTGGTGCGGTCACGAAAAACACATCAACATGTAGGAGGGCCAATTTCTCCCTCTCTGCATTAGCTTTCCATTCACTTTCTTTTTGTTGCCGCAGGAGGTCTTCCTTTTCCTTATGCTGCCTTGCAATATCTTCAATCTTTGCTATAGCTTTAGCCTCTTGTTGCTTTGCAAGTGCATCAACTTGTGCCTTAGCATCGGACTCCTTAGCATCATCAAATAGTTTCCACTGGTCCTCTGTAGTTAAAACATGCTCAATTCCAACATCTTGAATATCCTGAGCAGATGCAATTACAAGAGCCTCATGGTCTGATTGTGTGGCCTCTGAATTGGTGTCTATGTCATGAATTTCAATCTCTTTTTGCTTATTTTTCTCATCCTGCTCATGGAGGCTACTTGCAGGTACTTTCCTAGTGGATTCCTTTGGGAGAGAAGGTTGATATGAGACTGCTACTCCGGCTGTAGTACCTTCTATACCTTGTGATTCATGGGTTTCTTGAGTAGTTACTCCTGGATCAACATCTCCCCCAAAGCTAGGAGGATAGTACTCCAATTGTTCCTTAGGAGCTGTCTTCCTTTTTGTTCTTCTATATCCTTGAGTACCTGGTGCTTTCCTCTTTTTTGAGGATTGAGCTTCTGGCTCCTTTATCCTCATGACCACCCATTGGATGCTTCTATCCATTACAGTCTTAGAAATTTGTTTAATGTCAATGAATTCCTCATCCCAATTTATTGGATCGAATCCTTTAGTACCTATATTTTCCGCTTCATATTCGGGGTCCAAAACCACACCATGATCTGATAGTGTGTTAGGAATGTCCGCCTTCACCCCATATTCAATCATCAGTGGGATGGTAAGCCTTTCATAACTTCTTTTCCTCAAATCATAGCCATCTTGCAAATCAATCCAAAAATCCTCTAACAAGTTAAAATGCTTATCAAAAATGCTAGGAGCTAGGCCATTCATCTTGTGCTTCGGGTCAAAATGTTTCCTGGTTGTATACAATCCTAACTTTAAATAACTAAATTCCTCACATACTGCCTTTTCAGCCAAATTGTGGACACAACAATATTCTTCCAACTTCATGGGAAATTTGTGGCACCTCCTTGGCTTGTGTTTGTTGGCAAACTTTGTATTGACTCCCATAGCCTGATATATAAATTCCATAAGAACAATCCTATCACTGCAACATCTTGGATGTATATGAGGATGGCCATCAAATCCTGCCAACCTAAAATAAGCGAACTTGGGGTATTGGATGTACCAATGTTCCCATTCAACAATGAAAGCCACGGCCTCCCTACTCATCCTGTATCCAACATCTCATGTCAACCGGTTAATGATGACATAGAGGAATGCATCATTGACCCTTCTATAGTGTAGCTCAGAAGTTTGTAGGGTCAGTTGATGATAATGCTCCCATGCCTTGTTTTGTCCAGGAGGCTCTCCCAATGTGCCCACTGCATTCAGTCCAAGGAATATGCCCGTTCTTGCAACTAAATATAAGACATAAGAAGTCATGAAGAAGTTTTTGGTTTGCCCCACCTTCAGCATTCTGTTGTGCAAGTTATCTGACAAAATCATGCCCCAATAAAATTGTTTCCTACCATCCAAAATGGTTTTAATGAATGGCAACATCCATTCCTTAAAGTATGCAGAGTCCCTCTTTCCAAATACCCTGGAAAGCATCATGATCAAGTCATCTATTTCCTTCTTGAAATCTCCCCTCTTGGGTTGTTCAGGAACCTTGGTTAGGGACTTCTTCTCAGTTCTCAACCACTTCTTGTTCATGTGGGACCTATTAGCTTCCTTGTCCCTATTGAATAATTGTAACGCCTCTGCTTCAGTCAATTGCTTGGGGTTCTTGGGGGTAGGCGCATTAAACAAGAACCTCATCATCTGAGGGGATAGATCAATGATCACATTCCCCTGGAGGTCCATACATTGTCTTGATGAAGGATTGTATGCCCTTGCTGTTGTGAGTATGAGCTCTGGGCATTGGACTGATAGGGGGAGGAGTGTAACATGTGCCAATCTGAATTGGGCTATTCTAACAGTCCTCCCAATCACATCTTCTGAAAAAGTGTCCACAATCAGCTCCTCACAATATAATGGGCCTAGGTTAGTGTCTGTGATGTCTGCCCATTCTGAGTCTAACTTGCTAGCTGTAAGGGTGGCATCTTGGTGTTTATATCTGAAGGTGTAAGGCAATTGCTCCACGTTTATCTTCTTTGGTTCTACTCCCTTTGAGCTTTTTGCAACCTACCCTTCCTTTTATGAAACTTCTTCGGATGCTCCTAACATTGTTTATTCCTACAAGACAAGCTTAGATTAGTCCAACAAAAATTTTAAACCTGTCGGGAGCGGGATCGGGAGAAGATTAGGAACTAGAGAACTAAAATAAATAGCACTATTGGAATTGGAACCGGGATTGGAATTGGAATTGGAACTCTCAAGGTTTGAAAACCTTGTAACGTTTGATGACCTGATCCCGCCAAGCTGGCGGGATCGGAATCAGAATCGAAACCCATCGGAGGCGCACTCGTTTTTGGAACCTTGTTTGTAACCTTCATTTCCAAGTGGAAAACTTAGAATTTGCTTTGAAAATTGCATCATATCCGTGTGTTCTTGCTATCCATTGTCCTGCCACCACAAACAAACACCAGACACACAAAAAGACACTAATTACAATCCATCCCATCAACCTATCTTGCCTACATCGATGGGATGGAGACCTTGTTCCCTTAAAAGACTTTGAAACCCTGTTTTGAGGGTTTAACAAATTCTAGTTTCTAAAGCCCCTAAATTGAATGAATCTTCTTCAAAACACTTCAAGATAATGAATGATTCTTATTAAACAACAATAAATTAACAACCTCTAGGCTTCAGTACAGTCTATACAAGGACTGGTAAAAGGAGAGAACTCATAAATTGCAGAACTGGGATTTTATTTCAAAGTTTTGATTACAAGAATACAATGATCTCTCCTTCCTCGCCATATACATGCTTTTTATAACTTTTTCCCTCTTAGCAACTGACTTTCCCAACTTCCTCCATCGGTTCAAACTCCCTAACTACCCCCTTAACTCTTAATTTTCTTGATTTTCTTTCTTATTGTCAACTTAACAACTTTTGACAATAATTCAAGTTTTACATCTTTTTCCCACTTTGACCACTTTAGACCTATTAGAAGGATTAAATACATCCAAATTAATCATTACATAGCCTTGACACATGATTTTGAACTTAATCACACAAATTGGACCAATTAGCCTTTTGAAGGCATTTACAAGATCTAGGTGCTCCTGCACCACCTATCCTCTCCTGTTTCTATACAATCTGCTACTCTTGAGACAACAATTTTGTTGAGTAAGAAAGAAGCTAATGATCTTGTTGAGCTGAGAAGCAAGGTAAAGATGTTGGATAGATGGACTGATAGGTTGAATCAAGAGGTGGAAGAAGTGCTTGTTGAAAGCCACAAGGTTCATAAAGAAGCATTGGAGTCAGTCAGTGACATGACTACATATGTTGACACCCTCTGGAAGCAAGAGGAAGAATACAGAGAGCATGTGAGTAAATTGAAAGAAATTAATAAACTGCCTCAACAAACACTCCTAGAACAATGCATCCTTGAAGAAGGTAATGACTATTTTATTAATAAAACTATTAACATTATCAAATTCCGGACTTCATTCATTTTTGCAAATAGGAATGAGGTGCAACAGGATGGGAAAGATTTGACAGATCAAATTGTGGAGTTAGAAGCAATTATAGCCATGATGGTAAATGAAGATGTTCCTGTGAAGGATGGTTTCCCTCTTGATGAATTAAGAAACAAATGGAATAATAGATTCCAAGAGGCAATGCAGAAGGGAGATGATGGTGATGACTTGTTGATTGATAGGTTCATGGACATCAAAGAGGTAGTAAAGATTGCTTGGAAGGAGCTTGCTAAGTTGGATGACATGCAAAAGTTCACCTTTGCTGAATTAAAAAGAATAAAATTTGAAGAAAATTGGGTAGATGGGCCAGATGTGGACATACTTAGACAAGTATTAGATAGTTATGATGAATATTTACTTGAACAGAAGACAAAGGAGTGAAGTGTCTATGAGATATCCTTTTTTGAATGAAGCAGCAAATGATACGGCGAGCTGGGCAGCTCTCTCCTATTTTTCAGGAATATGACACCAATTCAACTGAGGATCCCCAACAGTTTGACCTTCTCCTTTTGCATCCAAATTTTGATACAGAGTCATCAACTGTTAACTAAAGATCAAAATGGACAGTTACCTTATGCAGTTCCAGTTGCTCCTTGATTGGTGGATCTTAAATTTTGATGAGAGGAATTAGTGTTAAAATTGTCTATATGTAGATTTTGTCGCCATGTTGTAAAGGTTGGCTAATTGAAGAAAGATTAGCTGCCTAAAAGAGAAAGTTAGGATATTTTTTAGTTTCAGAAGCTATTATGGTTTTATGCAAAGATACTTAGACATTTTTACAGTATTAATACAATTCATGTTATTTCCAAGTTTTAGTTTTAATGGTGATGTTGATGAACGATACTCATGTGTATTCCAGTGAATGCTGTGCATAAATGTCTCTTATTTGATGAAAGTCAATAGAAGATTCTGAATCTGAGGCTGTTTTCATTGAGTTATCTATGAATGAGATTTCTTTGTGTTTATTGATCTATGAATTTTAATGATGAGCTAGTGATGTGTTAATGTTGATTTTGAAGTTTATGAATGGTGAATGATTGTATGTCTTGAATGTGCACTATGAATGAATGCTATGGTATAGATTGTTCTATGGATTGTGTCATTTTATGGTTTAGCTGTTTGAAAGGAGTGCGCATTATGAATTTTGTATGTCTAAATTAAAGGAAATCTACATTTATGTTTTGCTGTCGTGAGCTTTGTTCTATCTTTTGATGTTTATTTACACCCCCAAACGTTAGATTAATTTTTACTATGCAGTTTGTATCCCTTTACTAGAAGGCCCCTTGAACATTACAGTTGCATAGGCCATTGAACAACATCAGCACATTTGAGAACCAACTACAGAGACCTTCGAAGATAGGTAGCTTTAGGTTATTTATCTTTTTCAGGGTAAATAGAGTAGAAATATTTTGTTTTAACGTTGTTGTGTTACATTGACCATCAACAAATCCCTTCAAATCTGATCCAACATGCTTCAATAATCTTCTCAAAATATGCTTATCAATCTGTTCCAAATATGCTTCAATAATCTGCTCTAAATATGATTCAATAGTCTGCTTCAGATATGCTTATAAATCTACATTAATATGCTTTTAGATCTTCTTCAAATGTGCTTACAATTCTACTTGAATTACAAAGATATTTTGTCTTCTTTTATTTGCTTCTTCAATGGATAATGATCATATAAACGTTCTTTACAAAAATTGTGCCTTACACAATTATTCTTTTCTCCTCATCAAATTTTCTTGTGTTTGAATGATATGTCTTTTTATGTCATACACACTTCTTGTTCTTCTTTCACTCTTTACACACGTTCTTTCTTCTTGCACAACATTAACACTCTCTTCATATATGTTGTTACATCCAGATATTATAGCTACTATTGTATAGGGCAATTGATTGTAATGTTTGAATCTTGATGATGAATAAAACATGGTTGATCTCGTTAATAAATGAATGAGTTATGTTTAAATGATTATTTCATTTGATTGTTACTTCTAAATGATTAGTCTTGATTAAATGTTGCAAACAATTATGGAATAATAGTATTCTAACTTGTGAGATGTTTTTACCTTGTTATGAGCATATGACTGCCGGTGTCATGTCATGATGTGCAGGTACGAAGACTGTTCCTTCGGACAGAGGAGAGACATCATTCGGGGAGGAACTTGGTCGGGTAAACAGTAACGGTTACCAAATTGAGCATACACACACATACTATAGATTGAGTAAGCCAAGTCTGTTTGTCGAGATAACGGTAAGTCAACCGTAGGCTTATTTATTGATCATAAGGATTCTAAATTCACTTCTTTATGCTTAGGGAATGTGATTGTTTAAATGTCAGACTTGCTATACCATGACCCAAGTATGAATGGTGTGAATGTTGTGTTAATGATTGAATGTGAAACGCATGCACATCTATATATTGTGAACACATATTTATATGTACAGACATATCAATACATGTGTATGTTAAGCAGACGGATATGCTCGTACACATGTGTTGACATGTATGTATGCATACATACGTAAACACAGGTATATATATATGTACACATTCCGTTTGATATCTGTAGTGAAAATAATATTTTATAATATTGCCTAGCAAAATTACATAAATATTTATGTATTAATGTATATATAACAATGTGATTATATGTATGGATATATATACATAAATACATAAATGTAAATGTATTATATGTTTATATATTTAAATATATGTATTAATATTAAGGTAATATTTACTTATATATAAATATATCTATATATATTTCACAATATAATGTCGGAAAATATATATATTTATATATTTAGAAATATTACGCTTAATTAAAATACATATATGATTAAATATATAAATGATTAAGGTTAAAATGTGAAATGTATAAATTAAATTGACATAGAAGAATATTCAATAGAATAAAAATTGAACTCAAAGGATTTAAATCCTTTAGCCATAATGAAATATTTCGATTTTAATCTCATTATGGAAATCGGGTCTTTTGTTTGAATTAATCAAATCAAAGAGAAAGTTGAAATGTTTATAATGAACATCTGAAATATTTAAAAAGAGGAAAGATACGTTTTAAGCATGAAAATCGCGTGAAAAGCCACGTGTAGGAAAAAAAACGCGTTTGAAACGCACAGCCAGAGAATAGGTCAGTGAATAATGGCCGACACTATTCCTAGGGCATCAAAAATGGCAAACGTGGAAGCTTTTAAACCTTGATCTAACGTGTATAAGTCATTCATTTAAATACGACTGGCCAAAAGAAAACGTGTGACGTTTTTTTAAGATAAAAGTTGAAAAATTCTTCTCTTGCTGACTCTAAGGAGGTCGAATCACCTTCAATTTGATGACTTAGGGTTTATGAATCCGCCAAATGTCTTTTTAACAAATTCTGGGCACTTGTTGTCAATCTGCATGCCTTCTAAAAGGGAAAACAGTTGCAATTCGGGCCCTATATAATGACGCCCTTCCATTCATTGTAAACACGCCTTTGAGAGCAATCTGAGTTTACTATTTTCATTCCATATCCATTTTATTGTACTGCCTGAGTTTTCCTGTATTGCTGAGTTTGATAAGCACAGTAAATTATTTCCAGCATTTACCAGTCACAGTGAATTAAGTCATTTTGAGTATATAGTGAGGATTTTGTATAGCTGAGTAGGAATTGAGTGGTGGAAACACGTCTGAGAGAAGAGTTATAGGAGTTCACTATAGAGTGAAATACTTTTATTAAAAGAAGCCATAGTTAGCTGAAACCTGGAAGCTTATTTGAAGGAGAATCTAGAAGAGCAAATTTGGAAGGAGAAGCTTTAAAATCAGGCATGAATCTTCCTAGTTTATAATTTTTATTGAAGTTGTCAGAACCCTGGTGGTTCTCTGTTTCAA
The DNA here is from genome assembly GCA_007258455.2 of Sequoia sempervirens. Taxonomy (NCBI): domain Eukaryota; kingdom Viridiplantae; phylum Streptophyta; class Pinopsida; order Cupressales; family Cupressaceae; genus Sequoia; species Sequoia sempervirens. The sequence continues at coordinate 45,291 of VDFB02346063.1, read as the reverse complement.
ACCCTAATTGTTTTTGTATTGTTTTTGCAAATTTCTGTTTTTTGTATTTTTTTTTGAGGTTTTCAGGCAAAAATGCAAAGCTGCGATTTTCTCTAATAATTGCAAATAAATTCATAAAAAATCAAAAGTGCTTTGTCATACATAGGAAATGCTTAGAATGCCAAGGCGTACCATCTATTTCATTGTCCAGAGCATTTACAAAGACAAATAGCAATATATAGATGAAAATACAGATTTATTATCAAAAACCTGGTTTCCTTCTTGCAGCCGCCAAAGAATGATGAGAACAGTACGGCTGAATGAAAGGATGAATCTCTGGTCACTGTAATTGATGCTGAACCTCTGAACACCCAAGGCGCACCCCAACTGGTTGATAGAAGTTAAGTTCTGATGTTTTCCACTGACTACTGAGAAGGTACGGCCTGCTGGTACAGAAAAGTACGGCCTACAACAGCAGCAAGAATATGGTACGGTTTCTTGAAATGTGTGCCAGATCTCAGGTAAATAACCACTGAAAGATTCGCCCTGCTGGTAGATGTTTATTCTCTGTGAATCTCGGAATGAATAACTCAGTAAACACAAACTGTGATCTCTGTATGAAATCACCAAGTGCAAGCTTCAGCTGGTATTGCACAGCCTCAGTCTGCCTGATCTCTGAAGAGTTTTCGTTCTCCAGAAACGTCCGTCTGCCAGAAACCCTAAGGTTTGCAAACTCCAATGCTCAGAGCAAAAGACAAATTAGAATAACATTTCATCATGGTTCGATTTGTCTTGACTGCAAAATATATATCCTCTTCAATAAAATTCGACCCAATGCTCTTTTTTAATAATCATTTAATAAAATGATTAAATTCGTCTTTTCAAGACTTAGGAGAAATCTATTTAATAATTGGCGCTTATTTTAATGAATAATAAATATTCATTAAATCAAAAATTAATACTTTATTATAAAGTATATTAAATACTTTATAACAGGCCAAATTAATTAAATATTTAAATACTTCAATAAAGTGACTTTAATATAAAGTCAAATTATTAAATATTTAATAACTCATTAATTACTCCTTATTTCTCCGTCAAATCAACCAACTGCTGAACTGGGTCGATTCGAGCTGAATGGCTGAACCGGTGCCCTGCCGAAATAGCAGCTTCCGCCTGACTTTCTAAAAATAGAAAGTTTCCTGAAAATGCTCACTGGAAGATTCTGCGAAGGCCCAACCTGATACAACTGCAAATTGGAGCTACCAAACACTGAGCAACTGCCTCCGATGATCCTCTGCACACCCTGTCAGCCTACGAGGATCGAAATTATAGGCTAACTCCTCGACAAACAGTGTCAGCTAAAATGGGGACATGACAGAAGTGTTGTTTCCATTTTGATTTTGTGATTGCTGATTTCAATTAGTTCTAATAGGGAAGAACTGTTTTGATGAATAATTAAAGCAATTCATTTAAGAAGAGAATGTGAAAAGGATTCAATGATTAGGGGAATTGTGAAAAAGGGAATATATGAGTAAAAAGCTTAAGGGATTAGATTATTTTTCTTGCATTTAAACGAAATAATGGAAAAGATAAAGGGGAAGGATTTATTTGCATTTTGATTGGTTATTGCATGTTGTGTATGATCTCTATATATGGAGAATACGTAGACGTATTATTTATCTACTAGGATCGAAATGATAGCAGAATCAAGTGAAGTCTTTTAGCTTAAGTTATTAGGATAACTGAGACAAGTTTAGTACTCCTAGGATAAAGAATTCCTAGTTAGGAGGATTGATACAAGACACTTGAATACTGTTTTCATTTCTAGTAGGTTCGTATGATTGTAGGATGTCTGGGATGACGGATTCACCCATTGAAAGACAAACCTATGCGTAGAGTAAGGAAGCCTTAAGTCAAATCGGCCCTGAGTAGTGTTTATGATAGATGACCTTCATTCGAAGTACTGAATGAGAATACTTTGGCCAAAGTAGTGAAAGGTACAACATCCACCTAGATGTGAGATAGTTGAGACTACACTGTCAGTTCATTGTGATCCGAGTACTAGATCGAGATTGTGAAATAGCAAGGTTCTAGTTGAGTAGGACACAGCACTATGCTCAGTTGGTAATCGTTAAAGGATACCCTACCAATCTCTTCTTCGAAGGGAGGGCCGGTCATTGCAAAATGATCGTGCGGGGGACCGCATTATAAGTCCGTGGTTGGCGGAAAAGCGCCCGAGTGATGTTTCTCCTCCACAGCGAGCGGCCGATGTACCAAGATTTGAAAGGACAATCTCCTGGACCTCCTTACTTCTATTTGTGCAAAAGCTTACGAGCTATGTATGTAACTGTATTACTTTAAACTTTGATTTGTATTTGCAATGAAAATGAAATTCATGAGGAAACATATTGTAACTTGTACGTGTTTATCAATAAAAAAAGGAAGAAATTTTATTGTATTATCTTTGTTATATGTTACTTTTACATGTTTTAAGTGAGAATTGGAAAGTTTTTAATTTACGTAGAATTGGGTCGTAACATATGTTAACCTAAATTTGAATTACTGTCTTCATATATGTTGAATGTTGACATTCAACACTCTGCACTTTCTCCTATCCTTCTTGTGATGCAAGATTTTTCTTCAATGCTCACACAATATACTCTACTGTTTCGATTTTACACGGCCATCCACTTCCATACCTTTTATCCACCAATCTATTTTATATCCTTTTGAAAGAATGAATAGGATACCTCTAATAATGATGTCCCTTCTTGGAGGTCGCTGCCCCAAGAGTGACGACTATATATTAAATTTTTAAATAGTCTTCAAGATGTAATCACTGTCTTTCATAAATAAAATTTACTGCCTTGTAGATTAGTTTCTTACTATTATTCACATCTTTTATTTTTATTGGCCGCTGCCTTTCTTCATAATTTTGTTTTACTTCATAGTAATAAATCGCGTCCCTTTATTAACAAAGTCGTATTGCTTCATAACAACATTTCCTTCATATCTTTTGGAATGACATATGCTTTATTTAATATGTAAGTCGCCCCTCTTAAACAATTTATATTTAATATTAAAACTCCTTAACCATGAAGCATTGGTTGATTCAATTTGTCTTTCCTTGATTCCTGGCGTATGAGACAACAGACCCAATATATCTTTCACGCGATGCAAATTATTCCAATCCAACAATATTTAGAAGGCCTAATAACTCCACCTACGACGACGCTAGATCAGCTTGAAGTTAGTCACGATAATCTCCATTGGTGATGTAATAAGCCTTTGTCTTTGAATTTATTACCATCGGCTGCCTTGTATGAAATTTATCGTGCCTTTACACATGTGCAACCCGTCTATAGCATAATACACAACTCTTGTCTTATAGTCACAATTAGTTGAACTCCCAACAAAGATTAAGATTGGTGGTCATATCACCGACGGCGCTAGGAGACGAGTCATTCAAATATAGGCGATCAATGGGAAACCCAATACTTCATACGGTGTTTGCTACCTTATTAATTCCAAACTCATATAATGGTCGGGGCTCCTATTATCTTTGTTTGTCGAATAGCTCTTTTTAATTTGTCCATTTCTCATATGTTCCATTCTCTTCAAGTCTTGAACTTTATCGTTCTTGATTTATTCTTTCATTAGTGCCTCAAATCATGTGCTCTTCCATTGTGATCTGTCTTATGGACTTACCGCCGACATCAACACCTTGACCTTGTAAGAATCGATCTCTTATTTGTATTTAATTTGAAGATTGTATTCTTGACATTGATCTGTCTCATCAATGATGGACCTGTTGTGACCTTTTTCACACATCGCCCCATTGCAAATGGGGACCCCCCTAATTTTGGCTTTGCTTTTGGTTTGATGTTGGTTTGTTTTTGCTGTTGTCTCTCTCTCGTTCTGTCTACCTTTCCGGGATGTGCCCGTCTGTGAGCTTTAACATGAAATTTGGCCAAGTCTGAAATTAGGGTTTGCGTTTCTTTGGTCAATTTGAGGTCAAGTAAAGTGAGTAAATTGAAAATTGAGACTAACATCGTTGTCAGCATGTTTCCAACACGCTCTCAGCTAGTTTTCATCTGATTCCGAGGTACTTACTATTTTTAGTAAGTGTGAAATTCCGGGTAGTTTGTCAGCATTTTTGAGATTCCGACAGTCACACTGCATTTAGAATACATTAGACTACTCGTATGCAAAATTTGAGCGAAAACGGACAACTTTCTATTTTTAGCAGTCCAGCTTCTGGGACAAATTTCAGGGTTCAGATGCAGAGTTTTTCTTTGCATGTCTGGATATTCCTTCTGGGTTTTTCGAGACCTTCGCAATAGTATAACATACAAGACGAGACGACCACTTTCAGAATTCAGTCTTCCGAGGCTGTTTTTAGGGTTTGCATGTCAGTGTTTCTTTTGCATGTCGGATGATTCCTGGTGGGTTTTTCGAGAGCTTCGCGATGGTATGACATGCAAATGAAGATGATCACTCAGTAAGGAACTTACTATTTTTAGTAGGTGTGTCCCGGCAGCCGCTTCCCAACAGTTCAGAATCACGAGCTGATCGCAGTGCCACATAAACGAAGAGAAACAGAGATCGTTTGATACGCATGCAGAGCAAATTAGGGTTTCCAACTTCGGGACCCAAAAAGAGGCATAAAAAGTCAGAATTTTCAAAAACCGATGTAAACCATCACGATCAGCATCCTTTAGGCTATCTGTTGGTAAAATTTCAAGACAAACGGAGCACTTACTATTTATAGTAAGTCAGATTGGAAACTGGCTAAAAGTAGTAAATCAATTGCATGCGTTGATGTCGACAAACAGGTCACGTGGTGAGGAGCGCCTCATCCAGATTTCAAGTTAATCAGAACAGTGGAGCTATCAGAAACAAGGGGTTACTATTTATAGTAAACCACCTTCAGAAATAGGCTAAAAATAGCAGGATGACTAAAATGGCAATGTCGACAGACCAACAAGATGATAAGGATGCAGTGTGCAAAATTTCAAGCCGTTCCGAGCTTCAGAGGTGCAAAATTGAGAGGACTTACTAAAAATAGCAGGGCATGAAATACGGGCGAAAAACGATGAAAAAGTCTAAGTCTGGAACTTCATCCAGTAGACATGCTAAAATGCGCCCAGTTGATGAGGAGGCATGGAAAATTTCTTAGTATGAAGCTCGTCCTCCACCATGCCCAGAATGCGCCCAAGGGAAACTGGAGAAAGCATAAAAAAATTTCTAAGTATAAGTTTCAGCCTGCTCAAGGGGTAAAATGCGCCCAAAATGAGGAAGTCAATGAAAGTCAACAAAGTTTATCCAGCACCCATGGCAAAATGCGCCCAGCTCAAGGTAGTGGCACAAAAAATTCTAAGTGTCGAAGTTATCCTCCACCCCCTTCAAAATGCGCCCATGCAGCAAATGGTCAAAGTAGTCAAAGGTTTTCATCCTTCTCCTAGGCCTAAATGCGCCCAAAAGCAGCCATGTGAGGACAAAAATGAAGAAGCTCAAGAGTCACAAGTAAAAGGCGTTTGAATGAGCTTTATCCTTCACACTATCTAAAATGCGCCCCATGTACAAGCATAGTCAAAGAAGTCAAAAGGTGTTGAGAGTTAATCCTCCACTACATGCCAAATGCGCCCATCCCTCTCACCCCCTCAAATGCGCCAAGAAGAGGAGAAAGTCAAGGAAGGCGTTGAAATAAAGTCTTCATTCTCCTGAGTATGAGAAATGCGCTCAAGTTGAAGTAAGATGGAGGGTGAATAAAGTGTGTTAGGTGTGAAGTAAAATGCTAAGTGTTGAAAGTATTTACCTAGGCGTGGTTATTATTCTCTTCTACATGTGCTATGTGCGCCTAAGGAGTATAGGTTGGTGAGATATAAGTTAGGCGTTGAAAATATTCTCCATGACAAAGAAAGTGCGCCCAAAGTAATTCAAGTGTGTAAGGTGGTGTGTGATGGAAAATAAAATATGCTAGGCATGGTTTTATCCTTCATCAATTGTCAAATGCGCCTAAGGTGTTGAAGATGATTGCTAGGGCGTTGGAAATTTTATGGAGAATAAAATACAAAGGATGAATAATGCATGCCTAGGTGTTGAAATTGCCAGATGAAAAATAAATTAAGTGTGATGCGCCTTCATAAGAAATTTTCTAAGTAAGTTGATGAACTGAAATTTTCCCTCGCAGGCAAGGTGGACAGAGTTGAGTAAATTTTCCTAAGGCAAAATTTTCAAGGTGATCAAAAATTTTCTAAGGCACAAATATTTCCTCCTCTAGAAAATACGCCTAGACTCTGAGGAGATAAGATTTTCCTGTAGTCCGAGTGAAGTTGCCAGTGATGAGGTCAGAAGGTGCCAACATTGCAGGATGAGTTAAAATTTTCAAGTCAGAGCAATAGGATTTTCACATATGTGAAGAACGGATTTAAATTTCACAGGGAAATAATTTTCTAAGGTTCAAAATTCAAGAAAATCAAATGAACCCGTTCGTTGTACACCCATGAGTTCGGCGCGTTTTGAAGGAAATTTTCTTCTGGGTATTGAAGATTATCAATGAGGAGTTGATTTTAAAGCCTTTCATACTTCGCCGAAGCTTTCAGGATGAGGATTTCAAGTGGGCACTAGGTTGATGAATTTTCCTAAGGGAAATTTGAAAATTTTCTAAGGCAAAATGAAGAAAATGTGTTTTCAAGGTGAAATTCTCCAGACGATGAATTTGAAAGGAACTGCTTAGGTGAATTTGCTCAAATTCTTCGTGAGGACAATCTTCTTGAGCCAGAGATGAATAAAATCAAAGTTGTCAGAGCTCCAACAGGTGAAATGAATTTCTTGAAGATGCAGTTGAAGTTAATATTGTCAAAGATGATACGCCCTTGAGGAGGATGGGTTGAAAATTTGGCTAAGGCATGAGGAATTTGAACGTGAAATTGGCTCGTGGAGGCGATGAACGCTTGAAAATTAGAGCGTGAGAATCAGGTAAGTAAGTTAAGATTATATTATGAAATGTTCTAATTCTCTTCTCCTTGCTTGTTTTGCAGGAGAAATGTTGAGGCCAGAGCACGATGGCTTGAAGTGGAGAAGCACGATGATATTACAACCTTCGGAAGAAGATAAAGTTTTGAGTTTCACATGAAGGAAGAAAAAGTTGCAAGAAATTGGCTAAGTGTTAGCTCAAGTGACAAAGACGTTGAAGAGCAACGTCAAGAAAGAAGATCAAGGACAGTGCGAACGCGTCTACAAGCGGAATCTTCTAGAAGACTGATTGTGGGCATTTATTGCCTTTACTATTTTTGGGAGTGAGTGGGAATCTTTGGTTCATTTAATGTACCACTCCCTATTCTGGCAGTTTTTAGGGTTAGGGCTGAGGTGGCATGATTCTGGCCACTTTATTAATTGTAACCCTAGCCGTCTTTTGGGACTGGGCTAGCTATATAAAGGGGGAGTCCCCCTCATTTGTAACTCAGTAGACAGTAGAGAAGATTAGAATAGACATAGAGTAGAGGGACAACTTAGAAGTAGCTTAGTATAGATTGATAGTGTAGTTTGAAGAAGAGGGAAAGTTTTCCCTTTGAAAACTTTGTAAGAAATTGTTGTGAACACTCTCTCAATAAAAGAGTTTTTCATTGATGGTGAATTTCGTCTTTGTTGTGAGTAGCTAGCAAGGTTTCTTCGTCCTTCGGATTCAAATGGTAGCTCAAAGTAGTATAATTTTCATTCCATGCAAGTAGATGTTAGTTGTGGAATGTGGTATTCAATTTGGGAAAACTTCGTTTATCCATACCACTAGTGCGTTTGCTGATGGTGAATGCGCCTTGTGTGGTCAACTGGAAACGTTTGGGCCTAACTTCAATCACAGTTTGAATGGTGGTATGCGTCGTTGTGATGGTATCTTCATGTCAAATGGTGGTTTGAACATCTTTAGTCATCTCCCTTGAAGATTGCACCGACTCCGTGGAAGCTGTCCGAGGTGAGGCAAAGCGAAGTTTGGTTGAAGTTTGCTGAAGTTGAGCTCCATATCCCACGCCTTAGAATAAATTTAGACTCTCTAAACCTTGCAACCTCTTTAAATTCAATACTTTCTGGTTAGAATAGGAAATCTGTGCTTCATTGATAAATCTGTCGAATTGTGGAAACCCCTTCCTCTGTTGTTGAACAATTCCGTAAGTCCCCTTGAAATACCAGCAAATCACATCGAGCCAACTGAGCCTATTCACACTAAAAGAACCTTGGAGTTGAACGCATGAACTTTCTTGCAATCTTAGCATGCGGAATACTTTGATCAAGAGAGAATAGGGTAGCCGTTGGCGACTTTATTCTGCGTTGGTGCGGTCACGAAAAACACATCAACAGGACCTTCAACTTGACATCTACAATATGTTATCTTCAGTCATGCCCCTGCAATATATTATCTTCATTCATGCAACTACAATATGTTATGTTCAGTCATGCAACTGCTTGACATCAATGACAATTTCTCAACACCAATCTTCGCCAATGAAAGTCTCAAACAACACACAAAGTCAATGAATATGAATTCTGGAAAATCTACTCCTACCAATCAGCAATAATGGTCTTGATTATTCATTTATCAGTCAGCAGTTATAATAAAATTCCAATCTCCACCATTTATAATTGTTGTTATTAGACTAATAAAACTTGCTCATTTCTTTTCCATTTCAACCGCATATACAGCAACACAAGTCGCTGATTTATTTTTCAGAGAGATATTTAGACTTCATTGGATGCCCAGGAATATAGTAAGTGATAGGTAGAACAAGTTCCTAAGTCTTTTTTTGGTAGGAGCTCTTTAGGTTGAGTGGGATTGAGCTCACTGTTAGTACCAATTATCACCCACAGATCGATGGATTGACAAAAATAGTGAACAATTGGGTGGAAGGGTACCTTCAAAACTATATCTTAGGGCAGCAGAAGGCATGGGTAAAATGGTTAAACCTTGGTGAGTATTGTCATAACTCCACTTACCACATGTCTATTAGGATGTCACCGTTCATGGCGTTGTACAAATATGAAGCTCCAAGTTTCTTTGATTTTCTTTTTGGGGACAACAAAGTGCCTAAGGTCAAGGATTTGCTACAAGAAATTGAAGATATGAGGAAATATTTGAAAGAAAACTTGCAAAAAACACAAAATTAGTAGAAGATATACGCTGATCAACATCGCACAGAATGTAGTGTTGAGGTGGCTGACATGGTATACTTGAGATTACAGCCCTACAGGCAGCCCACACTTAAGAAGAGTGGGTTGGAGAAGCTTAAGCCATGGTTCTATGGTACCTTTAGAATCTCCAAAAGGATTGGAGAGGTGGCTTATGAGTTGGAATTACCAGCAAGCAGTAGAGTACACATGTTCCATGTGTCACACCTTGTCATGTCCCCGAATTGGAGGTATGGCGATTTAATTAAATTAATTAATTAAGTTGTCCAAATTATTGATATTTCATGAGGATAGCTTGATTGATGATTTAATTAAACCAGGAGGAGTTACTAAATTAATTATTTATTAAGTTATTCCAAAAAATAAAATATCAAAAGGGATGACTTATTATTTAATTAATTTAATAATAAAAAGTGACTTAAGTGACATAATAATAAAATAATAAAATAATAAATTCACTTACGGAATAAAACAAGAATCTTCTAGAAGCCTTGTTGATGTGGTTTTTGTGACCATACCAAACAGCAGAACAAAATAGTTTGGGCTACTCCGTTCTCTCTTGATCAAAGTATTCCATGCGCTAAGATTGCGAGAAAGTTCGCATGTTCAAACCTAGCCGGTTAAGTGCCAATTTCGGTTTTGCAACATGTTGGCGTAAAATCTAACACCTCTGGAGTGCAGGTTTGTACGGACAGCTATGTACACTACGCAATGAGTGCTCTTCAAATTAGGAGGGGAAGCTCCCTCGTTGTGCTGGAATGCATGAAAGAAAGTAACGGTCCCATCTTTTGTTCTCAATGAAGAGGCACAAGGTTAAGAAAACCAAGAACGTTGCAGCTAAGGATTTTCTGGTTTCGCAGATCATTAACTACAACTAAGCTATCTACTTTAAATCTATCCAATTTCCTCAAGAAAACAGAGCATGAGGAAATGGAGCAGGGTTTGACTATTAGACGATAAACGTGTATAGATTCTCAACTTGAAGGCAAGGTGGCGCATCTATCAGCTCAATCTAACAAGTTTATTGGGCACAAAACAGATTTAAGAATTTACCATGACAATCTTATGAAACCCTATGTGGCATAACACTTGATCAAAATAGTAAAGACTTACAAAACAGATTTATCATCACAATCTCACGAAACCCTATGTGGCATAACACTTGATCATAATGATAAAAGATTCACAAAACAGATTTATCATCACAACCTCTTGAAACCCTATGTGGCATAACAATTGATCACAATGGTAAAGATACACAAAACAGATTTATCATCACAATCTCTTGAAACCCTATGTGGCATAACAATTGATCATAATGGTAAAGTTGCACAAAACATAAAGAATTCACCATTACAATTGCATGAAACCCTATGTGGCATAACAATTAATCGTAATAGTGAAGACACATGAACAAATACCAAAAGAGCAATATTGAGGGCAAGGTAGGCGCAGCATATATTTCTCTCTCAAGCAAAAGTTAATTACAAATGAGCAAAGCTCTTATTTATATACATCAAGGTGTAGGGAACCCTAAAATCACCTTGTGTTAACTACAGTCTCGCAAATGCATGCAAGATTAATTATTAAACCCTAATGAAGTAAACTATATAGTTAACTGGAAAGCTACCATCGCTAACTGCATAAATAACCTAATGGACCGCGTGCAAGTACATCGCCCTGATGAAGCAAAGTTAATCGACACCACCTTCGCTAATCGAAACCCTAACCCTAACTCCCGTGATGATAATTCCAAGGGACGAGATAAGATAAGAAGTCAGCAACTCAAGACCGAAAGTTTAGCACTACAGCACGACTCAACCTCAAATTAATCAGCAGGGTTCCAATCAAGATCACCCATGTCATCTCGGTCTAACACTTCGACCAAGAACTCATCGATCTCTCTGTCATCTGGCACTTTGATGCTGTTCAAAGCAATAATAATCTTCCTCTTCAATTCCTTGTCGCCCTCTTTTACTGTATGCATGCCATCTTTAACATCTTCAGCCACCTTCTTGAAACTAGCTGAAATTACTGAAAATGTGATCAGAACCTCCATCAAGATATCATAAACATGCTTCTGAAACTCGGTTTGTACAACCTCGAGATCAGCGTAGGTACCATTTTCACGAAGATAATGGCACAGGATCTTAATGACTTTGGCGGCTCCGTAAATGAAGTGATCTCTGTTTCTTTTGCAACTTAACGCTTCATTGTCAGCTGCTCTGATGAAAACCTAAATTAAGACCGATTTGGTCTTGAATTTAGTCTAGTTGAACTGCCTTCTGAAAAAATTGCCCGTTGACTGTGAACACGGCTATGTTCTGACAACTTTCTTCGGAAAGCTAAAATGCTCCTGGTGAGACTAAAAATAACCTGTCGGAGGATAATTTTCACCAAAAATTCTGAGACATGGGTTTTGTCCGGAAAATGATTCTAAGACAACCCACAACGTCAAAATTGTGAAAAAACGCCGTTTAGCCTAACATGCAAAGACTTTTCAGTCGAGAACTGCAAGGGTTTTAGAGCTTCTCGGGGCAATTTTTCTTGAGAAAATCTGGAACATGGGTTTTATGCACAACGGAATTCTGAACAAACCCGCATGATGAGATTTTCAAAAGATGATTTTGGCCTGCCATGCGCAAATTCTCGCTGAAAGTACGTAGCTTCGTAATGAAGGCTATGGGCAATTCTTCTAAAAATCTAAGACAGGTTTTGGTCATTAATGCTGAAATATGCTAAATCCCGTATATGATCAAACTCGAATATCAATTTCTTTGACAGTAAAGAAAGGGTAATTTAAGATGAGAAGTTAGAAGAAAGTTGGGGTACGTAAGATAGAAAGTTTTGCTTGTTCTGCTTTCCAAGAATTCACTAACTTTTCTCGGAACTTGATGAAAACCCGTATGCAAAGTGAAAATAAAGCCTGGAATCTTCTTCCTCTGCACAATCTGAATTCGTTGCTATGAAGAACGCTGAATTCTGACACTTGTAGCACCTTTAGCTTGCTGCTCGCTCAAGAAGAATGAGAGCTTCAGAGCAAAAGATGATGAAATAATGGACGCCATGGCTGAAATATATAGAATTTCATCATTGAAAATTCGCACTAAGCAAGGAATGCTTGAAAAGTGCGCTTGGCTTCTAATTGGACGCCATTTAAGTTAACTGGAACTGAGATAAGCTAATTAAAGCACCATGCATTAGGGTTCGCCCTTCAACACTTCAATTAACCACTCTATACGAGTTTGACTTCAGTTAATCATCTTCATTGAGTTCGCCATCCTTCACACTTGCTTTGGATTCACCAAATTTGACCTAAAGCGACCCTTTTGATAACTTTAGTTAGCAATCTTGATTGAGATGAGGAATTCGCCATCTTCATGCAATAAACAATCTAAAAATAGCGACCCTTTTGGAACTTCAGTTGGCCTTCAAGAATGCGCCAACTTCACATGCTTTAATCAATAAAATCTAAATATAGCAACCCTTTTGGAACTAAAGTTGCCATTCCTTGAAAAGTGCGTATCTTCACCAATTCATGCTTCACTATTCAAACCTAAATATGGCGACCCTTTTGGAACTAAAGTTAACAACTTCATGCGCCATACTTCACTAAAATATGCTTCATCATTCAATTCGTCCCACTTGAACTCCAGTTGACATTTAATGAAGCGCCATCTTCACTAAAAACTTCACAATTGCAACAAAATTTGACATGCATGTGAACTCAAGTTGACTTTCAAGAATAATCTTCAGTTAAGTGAACATGCAATCAAGTTAACTCAACATGCAAGGTTGTTAATCAATACAACCACATCTTTGTTACATCCCAATATTATAGCTACTATTGTATAGGGCAATTAATTGTAATGCTTGAATCTTGATGATGAATAAAACACGGTTGATCTCGTTAATAAATGAATGAGTTCTGTTTAAATGATGATTTCATTTGATTGTTACTTCTAAATGATTTAGTTTTGATTAAATGTTGCATACAGTTATGGAATATTGTTAATCTAACTTTTTATAATGTTTTATGCAAACTGCCTCGTTGTGAGCATATGACTGCCGGTGTCATGTCGTGATATGCAGGTATGAAGACTGTACCTCCGGACAGAGGAGAGACATCATTCGGGGAGGAACTTGGTCGGGTAAACAGTAACGAATACCAAAATGAGCATACACACACGTTCTATAGATTGAGTAAGCCAAGTCTGTTTATCGAGACAACGGTAAGTCATCCTTAGGTTTGGAGTCTAGTTTCCTTCTTTGTGCTTGAGAGATGATTGTTTGTTTATCAGACTTACAGTATTATGTTCATAACGTGAATGGGTCTAAGCGAATAGGTTAAGTAGGTGTGTATATACATGTATATAGTATACTGAGATATATATACACTATCTGTTATCTATGGATAAATAATATTACTATAATATTTGCCTTGATAATATATATATATATATTGAAAGTACATGGACCGACGGGCAAAATATATATTTGGCGATAAATATGTATATGTATATATATTTATATTTGTTAAATATAAATATAGTTATATATAAGTAATTATATATTAAAGATTATATATAATATTATTATAGTTATATTAAAATATATAAGTATATTAAATACTTGGGTATTTAAATATTTATATGTTTAATATTTAAAAGAACTATAACGATATTTATATAATAAAATATATATAATGAAATTATATTTTAACTTCTTAATTTATGGAAATTAACTTATTACCAGGAGTAATTTGGGAAAACAATTTCTACTTTGCGTAGTTAAAATCAATTATTATGAAGTAAATAATTGAATGAATCAATTATTATTATTAAAGCCTTAAATCATTTCTTTTTAAATAGAAGTTATTAAAACAATTTCAAATTCAATAGAATAAGAAATATTAAGGATTTAAATGGGAAAAGGATTTAAATGGTAAAACATTTCGAAATTAACTATAGAAAATAATAAACTTAAACATAAAAATCGAATTCTTTTGCTGGAGATAACAAATTAAAGAGAAGTCGAATTATTTTGAAATGAACATTTGAAAAAGAAGTTAAAACGTAATATTATGTAAAACTCATGAAAACTGCCTGAAGGAAATCGCGCAGATCATGAAAATCGCGTGAAAAAACCACGCACAGGGTGAGAAACGCGCCAGAAACGCGGGGCAAAGAACTGGTCATTGGTAAATGTTTGAATGTTGTTGTTTAGGCGAGTAAAAGGGCGACGTGATGAGTTGCTGTATCAACGTCTCATCTAGAACGGGTCTTTTGCCTCAATAAAACCCTAAAAAAAATGAAAACGCCTTGTGCTGTTAAAATCCGCCATGTAAATTGACTTATTCTTCATTTGCTGGCTCTAAGGAGGTCGAATCACCTGCAAATTGATGACTTAGGGCTAAGGAATCCGCCAAATGTTTGTTTAACAAATTCTGGGCACTTGTCAATTTGCATGCCTTCTAAAAGGGAAAACAGTTGCAATTCGGGCCCTATATAATGACGCCCTTTCACTCTTCTCAACTTACTCTTGCTAAAAACGAGTTTCTCATCATTTTGAGAGCTTCCTTTTCAATTCATTTGAGTTGCTGTATATTCTCTATTTGCTGCATTTCCTGTATGCTGAGTGAAATAAGTTCAGTGAGCTTTTACCAGTTTAATTACTGTGTTAAGTCTTCTTTTTAAGATTTGAGTGGAGTGAAGCCATTGACGTATTAATCTTTAATTAGAGGAGTGAAAATTGTGAGGATTGTTTTGAAAGTTCTCCTTAATAGCCATTTAATTTGGAAATCTGGAAGTTGCTGAAGAAGACTCGGGGAGAGCTGTGTTGGAGCTTTAAAATCAGGCAAGAGTCTTCCTATTATACAACTTTTGTTAAAGTGTTGTTTATATTTTGCGTCTTGTGTTCATTGCTTTCAATTAGCTTAATAGGAAAGAACCAATTCGATGAATAAAGCAATGCATTAAAGGAGAAAATGTGTAAAGGATTCAATGATTATGATAAATTGTGAAAAAGGGATTATTTGGGTTAAGAGTTTAAAGGATTAGATTATTTATCTTGCATTAAGAAGAAATAATAGAAAAAGGTAAAAGGGAAGGATTTACTTGCATTTTAAATGGGTATTGCGTGATGTGTATGATCTCTATATACGGAGAATACGTAGATGTACTTATTATCTACTAGGATCGAGATGATGGCAGAATCAAGTGAAGTCTTTTAGCTTAAGTTATTAGGATAACTGAGACAAGTTAAGTACTCCTAGGATAAAGAATTCCTAGTTAGGAGAATTGATACAAGACACTTGAATACTGTTTTCATTTCTAGTAGGTTCGTATGATTGTAGGATGTCTGGGATGACGGATTCACCCATTGAAGGACAAACCTATGTAGAGTAAGGAAGCCTTAAGTCAAATCGGCCCTGAGTAGTGTTTATGATAGATGACCTTCATTCAAGTATGAATGAGAATACTTTTGGCCAAAGTAGTGAAAGTACAACATCCACCTAGATGTGAGATAGTTGAGACTACACTGTCAGTTCATTGTGATCCGAGTACTAGATCGAGATTGTGAAATAGCAAGGTTCTAGTTGAGTAGGACACAACACTATGCTCAGTTGGTAATCGTTAAAGGATACCTTACCAATCTCTTCTTCAAGGGAGGGCCGCTCATTGCAAAATGATCGTGCGGGGGACCGCATTATAAGTCCGTGGTTGGAAAAGCCCGAGTGATGTTTCTCCACAAATGAACATGTACCAAGATTTGAAAGGACGGATTCTGACCTTCTTACTTATTTGTGCAAAAGCTACGAGCTATGTATGTAACTCCATTCCTTTAACTCTGATTTATATTTGCAAAGAAAATGAAATTCATGAGGAAACATATTGTAACTTCACATGTTTATCAATAAAGAAAGGAAGAAATTATTGTAATATCTTGTTATATGTTACTTTACATGTTTAAAGTGAAATGGGAAAGTTTTAATTTACGCTAATTGTCAGAAAACTTGGACATGCAACCGAAAGATCACTCAACATGCCAATATATGAATCAAGATGACAACCGAAAACGTTTAGTCTAACTGCAGTCAGAACTCCAGTTAAGGCGTCCATTCAACTCTCTTTCGAAAATTCAACTTTGAACTCTCAAGCGAATTCCAGACTTAGCCAAATTTCATGAAAATTTAAGCTTAAACCTCTGTCGGGACCTCTGTTCATCCTCTGACACCAGTTGACTGACTTCTCCGATTGACTGGCTGACAGGTGCATTGCAGAGCTTAGTAAAAACTGATCAAAAGATATCTTGAGACTGCATGCCATAAAACTAACATCTGAAGGCTCAAAAATCCAAGCGCCTTTTTCAAAAGCTGCTCTTTTTCTCAGACTTAGTCAAATTTTGACTTCTGCATTTCGTACGAAGGGAAAAATAAATCCTTCATAACTTCTGTTTTATCAAATTTCAGGACCGGATCTCAGGTTCACTGCGGAGCTGACTTCATTCTGCATGACAACTGCAAAGGAACATTTCCCCAGAAAACATCATTTGAGGGGTGAAAATCAAGAGCGCCTTTTTGAAAAGTTGCTCTTTTCATTCCAGACTTGGCCATTTCTGGAAATGACTAAAATAATACAAAAACTCCGACTGCAAGTTGCTGAGTCATCTTCTGATCCGGCGAAAACAGGCAACGGAAAGCTGAACGTAACACGGACACATTGAATATTTGATATCATCAGAAAGAAAGCATCAAGGGCTTGAAAAGCTAGGGCGCCTTTCTCAAAATGTGCTCTTTTGCTTTTTCCTTTCGATATTCTGACTAAGATTTGACCCTATGTTTGACCTCCGGTTCACTGACTTCAGCAACTCAGATTCACCCACTGACGGATGCGTCGCGAAGCTCGAACAAAAGTGAGACAAACATCTTGGGTGGCATTTAGCCAAAAACCTTCATTTGGCACCTCAAAAAGATGGGCGCCATTTCCAAAAGCTGCGCTTTTTACCAGTGTTAGCCAATTCTCGTTTTCCTCTCGTTTTGCGCTGTATCCACCACAACTTGCTTGAAACAGGTCCGTTTGACAGACTTGATAGCTCACTGCAAAGCTGACGTGATGCTGGACGAATGTCTGCTGGAGGTGACAAACCCTAAAAACAGGATCTGGGCCCCTAAAAGATAGGGCGCCCATTTGAGAATGTGCTCCCTTCTCCAAAGATAGAAAATTTTGGTAATTTTTGTTTAGATTTTCATTTTTCTTAAATCTCTTCAATAACAGGCTGACATGACACTGACACCAACTCCATATTTGAAAACCCCCAAAACGACCTTCTAACATCACTTTAACAGGATTAAGACTCGTTTAAGCAAAATGCCTTAGTGAAGCAAAATTTTTGGTTTTGGGTACAACACAACACCAACCCTAGTTGGAATTGTGGAAGAGTTACTTCAGACTTCTCACTTTGGACTTCATTGGCAAAATTTTGTGTCTTTTAGTCAAATTTTGGTGCTAAGAAGAAATCGAACCAAGGAGTTCATTTGCAGATTTGGATTGAACAAATTATATGTTGATGAAGGACGACTTTGGCATGTGCATTCTGCCATTTTGAGAAGAACGATTGTGTGGCTGAAAGAGGACGATTTTCCACTTGTGTCTGGCTTGATTTATTATACAGCAGGCACATTAAAAAATCTGAGTTTATTTGTTGCTGGGTGTACTCTTTTAAGGCTGTGATTTTATTCATGGAAACCCAAGGAGGCTTCGATTTTGATTGAGGAGTGAATCGCTCCATTCTAAAGGTCATGGCAATAAATCTTGATGCTTATGGAGGACACTGGAAGGCTGCAACAATAATTTATTTATAGCTGAAGCTTGAACAGGGTGGCTGCATACTAAGTTCGATTTGCATTAGAGAAGGCTCTATTTGAATATTTTAAATCTGCTACAGCACCATCGATTGGAGAGCCCTTTGTAAACAGGTTCCTCTATGTTATTTGATGTAATTTCATTATTCATATCTGCTGTAGTTGTTATATCAGATTTCAAGGCATCTTCATAGTTGCATGTTGTAGTTGAATGCCAAGAGTCTTGGCAAGTCTTTGTACTCATCTTTGCATCAATATAAAAGGAGTCATAAGGTTGCAAGTTAGATGTTTGTCATAATACCTTTGCTGAAACTTGTATTCTCCATTGATTAGTTTGCATGATAATTGTTTGTAAAAATGTCAACCAGCTGAAGAAGTTTATTTCAGTCATTCAAATTGAGAAGTTTATGGTTCGCTGCAAATTGTTTGATATAATGCCAATAAGCTGTACTTTCTTATCAGCATATCTAGTTGCATACAAATAGTTTGACGAAATGTCTTACAGCTGTAGGTGAGCATTTTGCATAGTTTAAATCATCATATATGCATTTGAAAATACAAAAACTCATTGTACATCATTTTAGTTCATTGGATAGTTGTTTATTATCATTCGAAAGCCATTATATTGCATTTGCATTCATCAAAAGCAATTCAAATACAATCTGAAATCAATTACCAGCAAATTCAAGTTTGCAAGCAAAGTGTTTGTCAAAATTCCAAAGGCAGAAAATCAGGGTTTTTGGATCGGTTTTGGCATGGCACTTTACACACCTTAAAAAGATACTTGGTCATAATGTAGTTCCTTCTTCGGATTTATCACCATTAGATGAGGAGGGAAAATTGATTTTGATCCCTGAGGCTATCATTGATGTCCAAGAGCGTACTATGGAAAAAGGTCTATTCTAATGTCCCTGATTTCCGACTAATTATTTTATTTAATTGATTAAATATTATTTTGTCCAAAATTAATAAATGGGGCATTAATATTTAATTAATTAGTTATTTATTAAAGTGACTCAATTGAAAATAATAAATATTATAATTTCACTTTATTAAACAAAAAGGAATCTTCTAGAAGTTAGAGGCGAAGCCTTTAAAAAGGGATGAAGGCAATTCATTTGGCGTCATGTAAAATATTATCTTTTGGAGATTTCTAAAATTTGGAGAGCTTAGCTTGTAGGTGACTTGAGGATGGAAACCCTCAAGTTCCTCGAGTTCCAGGACCAAAGATTTGGACGAAAACCCAAATTCTCTTATAGGCGGTTTCATATAGGATTTGCAGTTGGGCTTCAAGAGCCGATTTGTGGGTCTTCTTCGAAGACAAAATTTCAGAGTATTTAGGGTTTGATGAAATCACCAGAGATATGAAAAGAAGTTTCCAGGGAATATAAAGAGAGCCATTAATATTTTTTGTTTTTTGATGGGTAAGGTAAGATTTATATTGATATCGAAAAAGATTTTACAAAATTCAGGCCCCAGGCTATGGGCTGCAGAGACACCATTACAACATTCACTTAACCAAATGTCCAAAAAGACCACACCGGATCAGAACTAGCCAACCACCCAGACGAAGACTACCCCAAACCATTAAACCATTAAACTGTAAAAAGGAAGCTTACATATAGACTACGACAAAACCCAAACATTTAACCGACGCCATAACCACCACCAGACCAAGGTCTGACCCCCACAGTTACCAAACATTCTTCTGTGCAAACACCCAAAACTCATATTTCTAGGCAGAGTTTGAAACTGCAACCAAATGAAACTTCTTCCTCAGAAATTCGGTCCCCACAGAAGCCAACCGACGTTGCTCCACCAGCGCCATGCCATTTGAGCCGAGATGGAAAGGATAGTACTTTACTAGGGCATCTAGGTCCTCCAGGAGCGCAAGGTTGCGAGGGCGAGGAATTCCTTTGCCTATCGAAGCCGCAACCAACGTTTTCTCTAAACCCACCAACAGGTTCAACTGGAAGAGCCGTTTCATGATCACCCTAGTGTCAACTTTGAAACCCCCACATCAATTAAACCAACCAGAATATAGGAGGAAATATTGGAATCCAAATGATACCTTTTGCCTCCGCCATGAAACCCTTGCCAACCACTCACTTCACCGCTGCAAATGTGAGATAATCCGGATGGCGAATAATCCGGCTCAGTTAGAGAGAGGTTATGTGATGTCCCCATCCTAGTCAGCGCAGCTGGTGACGAGGTTAGCCTATTATTTCGATCCTCGTAGGCTGACAGGAGTGTGCAGAGGATCATCTGGGGCAGTTACTCAGTGTTTGGTAGCTCTAGTTTTGCAGTTGTTTCAGGTTGGGCCTTTGCAGAATCTTCCAGAGTGCATTTTCAGAAACTTTCTATTTTTAGAAAGTTAGGTCAGGCGGAAGCTGCTATTTTGGGCAGGGCACCTGGTTCAACTATTCAGCTCAGAGTCGACCCAGTTATTCAGTTTGGTGATCAGACGGAGAAATAAGGAGTATTTAATGATTAATGAATATTTAATATTTTGACTTTATACTAAAGTCACTTTATTGAAATATTGAAATATTTAATTTAATTGGCATATTATAAAGTATTTATTATACTTTATAATAAAGAGATTAATATTTGATATAATGAATATTTTTTATTCATTAATGATGGCGCCAATTATTAAAAGTATTTCTCCTAAGTCTAAAAGACAAATTTAATCATTTTTTATTAAATGATTATTAAAAGAGCTATTGGGTCGAATTTTCTCAAGTATATATTGGCAGGAAAGACACAATCGAACCATTATGTTATGTTATTCAACTTTTGTCATATTTGCTCTGAGCATTGGAGTTTGCAAACCCTAGGGTTTCTGGCAGACGAAGCGTTTCTGGAGAACGATACCTCTTCAGGAATTGGCAGACTGAGACTGTGAAATACCAGTTTAAGCTTGCATCTGGGTGACTTCATTCAGGAGTTACAGATTGAGTTCATTGAGTTATTTATTCAGAGATTGACAGAGAATAAACATCTTGCAGTGGAGGCGACTTCACAGAGTTCACACCACAGAGATCTGGCATTTATTCAGGGAATCCGTACTTCATTTATTGCTGCAGCTGGGGCCGTACTGACTTGTACCAGCAGGCCGTACTTTCTTGTTTGCCAGTGGGAACCCTTCAGAACTTAGCTTCTATCAATCAGTCTGGGTGCGCCTAGGGTCTTCAGAGTCTCAGCATTGATTTTTAAAGACCAGAGACTCAGTATTTTATTTAGCCGTACTCCTTCAGCATTCCTTCAGGCGGCTGCAAAAGGAAATCAGGTTTTTCATGAAATACATTCTTATTTAATTCTTATGTTGTATTTCAAGATTGTAAATGCTCTGAATATTTAATGAATAAGTGCGCCTACCTTCTCTGAGCAAAATCGAAGTCTTTTCTTGGCATTTAGATTTATTTTGGAATTTATTAGCATTTTAGAAGAAATCGCAGCTTTCTTTATTTTCTCAAAAATCCATCAAAACACAAAAACCAAAAAATTGCAAAAAACAAAACTTACAGTTAGGGTTTCGGGGCTGAGAACCACCAGGGTTCTTACAGGTTACTTGGCCAAGGAATGCCATTTGCCTCTTTGAGCTCCTTAGTTGGACAGGAGTATCCATATCGCCATTCTCTAGTTCCTTGGCCGAAACTAGCAGAATGAATCTTCCCATACCAAACACAAATGAATGCCACGATCTAGCCAAGTGAAAGATGTCAATGCACCAGCGCATAAGTGCTTAGAAAACTTGACCCATCACCTTAAATGAGTATCTCGGGTGGCGAGCCAAACAAGGTATGAGGAAAAGCCGGTGAAAAGACCTGAAAAGACATTCCACGTGACGGTAGAAAATGATGACAACACTTGCCCGTAGAAGGCTCCAAAACGTCGCCGTTGTCCAAATAAGAAAACACCACCACACCCTTCAAACTACGTCACCAATTGATGTGTCAGCCACACCCACACATCCTTTGTGGGGTGGCGCCCTCCCTACTGCCCACAGGAGAGGCATTAATATTATTATATCTGCTGTCCTTTATATATTTTACCATAGAGGAATCATTTTATATTTTATTTGATTCTCAAGTTAAGTGAACGTCATGGGAATTTGCATTATGTGAAGGGAGGTTCGAAGAGTTGTATGCATTTGCCATAGCGATATTTTGCTAAGCAGCAGTGGCAATAGCTATGGCAGACTTTAAAAAGAAAGGGAGGCGTTGTCTTATATTAACCATCAATTCAATTCCAAAAGACTTTTGAAGTCTACTCAAGGCCCCAAATATTAATATTGCTGCCCACTTCCAATTCCTGGTCGTAGTACATCTTTCAAGGATTGACTAGGAGGCAAATGTGGGGAAATTGTATGAGTCACCAACTTTAAGGAAAGGTCAAACTGAGTGATCAGATCATGACTTGGTAGTGAGACAAGTTAGTTATTGCGGTGGAAGGTTAGCAGATAAGACAACATTGTAGGAAAGGCAAATCTAGATTTTCCTTTGTCTTGTTGCAGCTATAGAAAAACTATTGAGTGAGTGGAAATCCAATGTGGAATCTATAGATTAGACAAAACTGTACAGAAGGACAAATTTAGTATTTGAAGAGTAAATAATTTCTAAATGGCCCAATAATATTGAGGAAGCTAGTGTGGGATTTAAGGCATAAAAATAGTTCATTAGTTGCGATTATGACAACTTTATTTCCAGAATTTATAATGCCAACTGCAGCCTATGAATGGATATTATAATATTTTGCTGGTCATGAGGTTTGATTAGGGAAGGTGCTAATCTGAAGGTGCAAAATATATTTTCAGAACTTCCTATATTTAATATTTTGTATTGTAAATGGGATTTCTTATATTAATTGTTCAATCATAATTTGCTGTCCCAATTGTCATATATATCTTTTTGATGTCAAGGCTGAATACATATGCTAAATCTTTGATAATATTGAAGTTCTTCATATGATGAATACCATTTTCAGAATATAGTTGTTTGACAGTTGTAAAGCATATTTCAATGTACTTGCAATATGAGAAACATTGTTCTTCATTTGTATGTGTTGAATGAAATACCGATTGGAATGATTCTATGTAGGCTGTTGTTTACCTGTTGAGTTCAATTTATCTGATTTGCAAACATTCAAACGATTGGAAAACCTTCAGTTAGATAACATGCAATATGTTTGACAAAATGCCAATATATCAAACTAAGATACCATAAAATATTGCCTAGTTATAGTGGGGATATTACATCTATTAAAGAATATCTTGTTAAATGGAAGAATCTACTAGTTGAGGATGTGACATGGGAGAGTGAGTAGATATTACAACATCTAGAGTTGCAATTGCTTGGGGACAAGCAGTTTTGGGGAAGGAGGATTGTAATGTCCCCTTCCTAAGAAGTTGATTGTTGGAGACAATTGGCCTATTCTTCGAGTTCTCGCAGGCTAATGTGGTTTGGTTAGGGGACTCCACAGATCTTGGAGACTGTGTTGTTCAACCATTTGGCATATTTTGTGTGTTGCAATGAGTTTAGGGCTACAGGAGATTCCTTCTAGCACTTTTTGAAGTGTTTCTGGGCACTCGGCCCGATTTTACTATTTTTAGTAAGTCACTTCCTCAGCATTGACTTGGCTTTTCTGTGTTGGTTTTCCCTTGGCATGACCAATTTTGCATTTAATGATTATTTGGTGATTTTGAGTGGTCTAGGGAATTATTTTAAATAACGTTAATATTATAAATATTTAACTTAACATTATTTTAAATTATTTAAAGTGACTTTATAAAGTGGCATCTAGGGGACATAAGGGGACTTTCAAAAAGTAAATTTAAGTTGTTTTAAAAATAGGGACGCCTACATGGGAGACATAAGGGATTTTATTAAATAAAATAAATTTGAAATTCCCAAAGTTGGGTGTGGAAATTGAGGAGGGCAATAAAAGTGTTTTGGAGCTCATTTGCAACTTATGTTTGAGAATTTTGATGAAGAGATATTGTAGGTTGAACAACGATCTTCCAAATCTTTCTGAAGATGAGAACCTTCATAGGGAACATCCATTTCAAAAGTGAAAGATCTTTCCTAGTGGATTTATAGGTGGTTTCATTTAGGACTCAGACAAGAGCTTATTTGATTAATATTTTCGAGTTTGTTGCCTAGCTTTAGAGAAGACAATTTTGAGGCAAGTGTGAGAGGAAAATAACAAGTTTGGAGCATTGAAGATTTAGGTTGAACTTCCATACCATTCCAGGGTTGGCCATACCTTTTAAGTGTAGCTCAAGACTTTGTGGTGAACAAAAATATCATTTGAATAGGTTTAGAAGGGCCAAGAAAGAGGCGTGGGTCTACATTATTGAAGTCTAAGCAGAGATTAGGAGTTTTGTGAAGAGTTTTGCAGCTACCAGGGGGATGTATAGAAGACCAACTGGGGCATGGGAACTTCCTACGATTGGACGCCTAGGTATTGGTGTCTATATCACTTCAAACAATGGCGCCAAGTCTTCCACCCTATACATTGCAAAGTTTTGAGTGGGGATAGGTGATTATTGTGGGTTTTGGCATCATTTTTGGAGCTCCAAATTTTTATCACAGAAGTGTCATCACACTTGTACATGAACAACCAACATGGGTATGTCAAAAAATTGATATTTGAATGGTTTTATCAATTGGGTTTTGTTAAAACTTCCATATTTTATGTACTCAGCCATTGAGCATTGAAAATGAATGAAAATTGTCTGTTTAAGCATGTGGAATTGACTTTATGTACTCTTTGAATAATATTGCAAGTCACCACTTGACTGTTCCAAAACTCAAAGGGAACATGTAACGACCCGACATCTACGTAAAATAAAAATTTCTAACTTTTACAACTTTTAACCAAAGTAAACGAGTAAATAACATAGTAACAAAATTTTTCTTTTCTTTTCGAAATAAAGTACAACATATAAATATGATTTCAAAGCTTTTCCCAATTTAAGTAACTTTAACTTTTCAAATGAATAACAGAGTATGAAAGTATAAGAAGTACATACACAGCTTTAACAACTTTTGCACAAATAGAAGTAAGACGGTCCAGGTTCTTCCCTTTCAAATCTTGGTTCTTCGGTTGTCAGGTTGTGGAGGAGAAACATCACTCGGGTGCTTTTCCGCCAACCACGGACTAATAATGCGGTCCCCCGCACATTCATTTTTCAATGAATGGCCCTCCCTTCGTCGAAGAGATTGGTTGGGTGACCGATTCCGTTAACCAACTGAGCATAGTGTCGTGTCCTATATTACTAGATTCTTGTATCTTACAATCCCAACCTAGTATGTGTGTTTTGGATCACTGTGAACTGACAATGTAATCATCTTCCTAAACTAAGAGGATGTAGGTACATTACATTACTATGGCCATAGTGTTTTGATTCAATAAACAACTTATAAGTCATCTATCACTTACACTACTCAGGGCCGATTTGCCTTTGGGCTACCTTACTCTATGCGTAGGCCATGTCCTCCAATGGGTTCAGTTTACCCCAGACTTCCTAACTCAAACCGTTTATTAGAAATGAGTCTTTAAGCAAGTGTTTATTATCCTATCTCCTGTTTCCGGAAATCTTTATCCTAGGAGCGAAGCTTCCTAATGTTAACCTAATAACACAAGCTAGGATTACACTTTGTATTGACATCATTTCGTTCCTAGAAATTAATACATATTCTACGTACTCTCCATATACGGAGATCATACAAGTTTGAAACTCCAAACAAATGCATAAATGTTTAACACTATAAATCAATCATCACTCACAAGAGACAGTCTTGTAGTACAATACATATAAAATTAAGTTGATTTAAACCCCTTAATCAAAATTGAATCCCTTTTTTTTAAAACCTCAATTCCCATTAAATCCTTCTTAACCAAATTGAATCCCTTCTTTTCAAAACCTCAATTCCCATTAAATCCTTCTTAACCAAATTGAATCCCTTCTTTTCAAAACCTCAATTCTCATTAAATCCTTCTTAACCAAATTGAATCCCTTCTTTTCAAAACCCCAAATTCCTATTTAATCTTCTTTAACCCCTTAATTAAATATATTGAAATGCATCAAGCTTTCTCCTTTAGCTACATTATCATTCCCTAACTTTTACCCTTGCATAAAATGAAGTCCCTTAAATCATTATGCAATAATAGCTTATCAAACAACAATTGAATGCTAGGGATAATTTATTTATTTCACCTCAATGCAACCAACAATTCTAAAAACAGTAAAAGAAAGACAGCTTTAAGCTATAATCTTTAATTAAGAAACATGCCTGTATAAGCTCCTTTCCAATTTTCCTCTATCAGCAGCCTTCTATTGTTGATCACAGCAACAATTTCCTCAACCAGAAATTCTCCACAGAAAGATTGCTATTGATTTCTCACAGTAGTCTAAGAAATACAGCTGAGAATACTCTAATCTTTAACTGAAACACTTTGAAACAGAACAGTAACACAACTCACAGCACTAGCTCTCAAATGCAATATAAAGACTCTCTAAAAACGCCAAGGATGAGAAAACAAGAAGTGCATGTGAAGTATTTATGGGCCGCAATAAGAACAGTTTCACCATTTCTGGGCATGTAAAATGACAGATTGACATGTTTACCAGGTCAAATTGTCACTTGTCATCTTATCAAACCCTCAGTCATGTTTCCCTAGATGATTCGACCTCTTTGGAGCCAGCAGTTGAAGAACTTTTCAACTCTGCAAACAAAAACGCCACCTACAGGAACGTTTTGCTGCCAGGCGTATGAATTCAACATGGTTTTAATTGCTGCGTTTTAGGTCAAGCCTCTAATTGTTACAGCACAAAAATTCGTTTCTACTTTCTTGGTTTCGAGCTTTGAAAACTTCTTCTTGCATTTCCTGTTGCACAGGAGCTTCCGCAACTTCACGGGAAAATCCATATTTATTTTCCATTCGATTTTCTGAAGTTCAAACTTTTCAAATATTTCTTTTAATGAAGTTCGCTTTTTGCAATGTATTTTGAAATGTTAAATATTTCATACGGCTACCTTTTACATTTAAACTTCCACAGTATATAAATTGCGAATTTCATCCTTCAAATAATAATACTTATTCTTTAAACATTGAAATTGTTTTCCATTATTTAAATTTGAATTATTTATATTTGCATATTTTATTTATAAATGTATTATTTTAAACATTAATATTTATTTATATATAAATGTATTTATATATAAATATATATTAATTTTAATATTAATACATTTAATTTATAAAATATACAAATATATTATTATTTATACATCCTTTATGTATAGATATATATATATTAATAATCACCTTATTAATATATATATATATATATATTTAAATCTTCTAGATAATAATACTTGAACATTATTTATTTCAAAGATATTAGGCGGAATGTGTACGTGTAAACATGTCCACATATACTTCATGTATATACATATGTATGCGTATATACATGTCGATACATATGTACGAGCATATCCATTTGGTTAACGTACATACATATTGATATGTCTATCCATTTAGATATGTGTATACAGTGTATACATGTGTATACGTACCCATTCGACCTTTATCACATACCTTTTATTTTGTTCATTCACAGGGAATCACAGTATAGTCAGATTGACATTTAATCAATCACATCATATAAAGCATAAGGAAGTAAATCAAACTCCTAAGCCTATGGATGACTTTTCTAAACTAACTTATCTGACCTGTTTCCCTATGTACCATTCACAATGTGTGTGCATGCTCAACTGATTAACTTTACCGGTTAAACGACCAATACCCCTCTCCCAAGTGATATTTCCCCTCTGCCTAGAGGACTGGTTCTCATTCCTGCATTCACAATTATAAACTCACGGCAGTCAATTGCTCACAAAATTAGCAATACATATAAATTTCACAAGATATAAAAACATCAGATATAAATCTCATCATGCACGTTTTACACCATGATTAATATCAAAAGAACAACATAAGAATGAGACGATCATTAATGTATAAAACTCATATTGATAACAAGGTGATTCACATCTTTATTTATTCATAACATTGTCTTTACAAACACATAATCCTTATTCAACTCTAATAGCCTAATAGCTATACAATCGGGATGTAACAGAAAAAAATAGGGTGGTTATTACAGAAACCACTCCCAAACCACACCAAATTACCTTACAAGAGAGATTCAAAGCTGGAAATGAATTTGAGTCTTATATAGGTTTGAAACAACAAGTACAGTAGGTACAATGGCTTAGAAAACACAACTCCAAAATACCCAACTCTCTAATAATTATTATGAACTATTACCATCAGCTCCAAACACACCAAACAACATGAAATGTACTTGCAACTCAGAAAAAATCAGTGAACAATAGTCCTCATATTGAAACATAGGTTGTAGGACCCAACTACTTAACTCTTCAAGTCGCATTCAAAGATTCATCAATAAACTTTGCCAAAATGTTAGACAAATACTCCCAAAATATTAGTTGTTTATAAAACATCAGATACCTCCATTATTGTTGGCGTAACAACTAACACCTTTGGAGTGCAAGTTGGTACGGACAACTGTGCACACTACGTGATGAGTGCTCTTGAAATTAGGAGGGGAAGCTCCCTCGTTGTGCGGACAAAATGCTTGAAAAAGTAAACTAAACTAATTCCTGTCTTTTTGTCTCAACTGAAAGAGGCACAAGGTTTGCGAGAAACTTCGAGCGTTGTAAGCAAGGATTTTCTGGTTTCTTAAGTCCTAACTACAACTCAAAACTAACTAGCTTAAACTATCCAATCTCCTCAAGAAAAAAGAGCATGAGGAAACGGAGCTAGAATGATCTTACACGATAAACCGAGTACAGATTCACAACATGAAGGCAAGGTGGGCACAACTATTTGCTTGTCTGAATAGTTTTATTATCACATACATCATACGATAAGCTTTAAGTACAAATTCTCAACGTGAAGGCAAGGTGGGCACAACTATTTGCTCAATCTGAATAGGTTTATTAGAAAAACACAACACAAAGGATAGCCAACTAGGACAATAAATTGCATTGACGGAACACGCATACAATTTACGATCGAACTAGCCACTATATCTAACTAAGATAAGCATTCACCATAATAACTGCATGAAACCCGAGTGGCATAACAATTCATCATCATAATAAATACTCGTGAACAAATACAGAATAAGCAATATTACAGGCAAGGTGGGCACAACATATATTACTCTCTCGTGCAAAAGTTATTTACAAATGAGCTGAAAACTCTTATTTATAGACATCAAAAGGTGTAGGGAACCCTAAAATCACCTTGAATCAACTACAGTCTTGCAATGCATGCAAGATTTTATTGCTAAACCCTAATAAATCAAACTATACAGTTAACTAGAAAGCTACCATCAGTTAACTGGTACATCTAATCTAAATGGACAATATGCAAGCATGCACGTCCTTATTGAAAGCAAGCTAACTGGAACACTACCATCAGTTAATGAAAACCCTAAATAAAAGCCTAACTCTTGCGAAGATGATCCCAAGGAAGAGATGTGCATGCATGAAATCAACAAGAAGAACTCAAGACTGAAAGTCGAGTTAACTGCTGCTCTTGACTCTATCCTTAAAACTAACTATTACCTATTTTTAGCTACAACTGAAAACAGGTGGAGTTGAATTGCATTCATCATAGGAAGGTACAAAAAATTTCTGCTTAAGTATTCATTACATTCCAAGTTTTGATTACTTGTGAATTTTAAGTGTTATTATGCAAATGTTTGTAACAAAGGAACTCATAAGTTTGCATAGTAATGCTGTTTTGATTCATGTTGTAAAAACTGAAGTCCCGCACAAGCCGTGCGAGTAGCCTAATTTGATTTCCATAATCAAATAATGAATACAAGAAAGAAATGTGCACGATACAACTGAAGATAATATAGGCATAAGAGAGAAGGTGATTTGTCATTGCCTAGAATGACGAATCGATGTTACACTTAAAGTCTACAGTTGTCGTATCTCCAAGTTGCAACAGCTCTGAGCTCCAAATGCATTTGCAAGATTGTAAAACGGTGGTGTTAGAGCAATGAAAAAATCACATCCTACCTCATGCCTGCATTACCAACAAAAATGTAATACACACTCAATTAGGCATTCATCAGATGATTTGAACAAATGAAAATGATATGATTAGAAGGCACAAAGTTCAATGGAAGCTTTTAGCTTCAATTATTTTGCTAATCTGTTTGTTTAGTGTGCAGGAACATGTATAATCAGATTATTTCAACTGACAAATATTGTTATGAGTGGTGAGAAATGTGGCTGCCACGAGGGTTGAGCCCAGCTCATAACAATAACATAAGCAGCGTTTCAATGTATCATCAATACATAAGAGTCATCAAATATTCAGAATAATCATCAAGAAAGGATTGTTGTAATAAGAGAAATCCATAAGAGCAGCCTTTAATTCATTATAATGAAAATGGATTGAGCAAAGTATCCTATTGCTCATCATTCAAAAGGGACAATCAATGTTTGAAAGAGCATGATCAATGTTTACACATAATGTTCTCAGTTTCAGCTTCATGTCAGGTCTTACATTTGCATTTACATGAGAAAATGGAGCACCCTTTACATTAAAGGGAAAACAAAGCATTCATTTTAAAAAAAACTGTTTTTAGAACTTCAAAGCATAGACTCAGGAGGAACAGTGATATCAAGAAGACAGTCTACATGACTGTAAGTAAGGCATTATCGCATTATGGCATCAAGAAAGCATCATCAAGAGATCTTCAGGCATAAACAGTAACAGTCCCGTGAAGGCTTCACAAAACAGAATATCAAGCATCAAGTTATTTCATGAAGCTTTGGAACTGATTATGCAAAAGACATCAAAGCAGGTGTATGACAGCCATCAAAGTGTAAAATCATAAAAGTGATGCATGTGTTTGAGTACAGGTCCAAGATTAATGTGATAACAGGATTTCATTGCAGGGTTAAAAACATGTGTACATTGTGAAAGTTACAGGCATACATTATGAATGATTAAATCAAACAATTCATCTATTCAAGAGGAAAAATCATCTACAGTGGAAATCAATGAAGGTGATTATGCTATTTATCTAGTACTAATGCAAAGAAACGGACCTGCTTGTTATGCTGTCATAAATTTCAACACACATGATAAAGAGTTCCAGATGAATATAGTGTGATGACTATGAATAAAATATACTGTATAAGGAATGGAGGGTTATAAACAGCAAGTAAAGAAAATGGTATATTATCAACTGTTTGTTTCACAAAGTGCCTGCAGATCTGAAATGTTTCTTCAACAAGTAAATCAAGTCATCAAAATGAAAAGCACCCAAAGTTTCTATGGGGGCTGAGCCAATTGTTAGTTGGAGAGTTCCTCTATTCAGAAAATTGAACTCATAAATTTGAACTCAAAGGAACTCTGGACACCTGAAGGTGAAAGAAAGATCCTTTGTTATTTATTCATTAAACAAGAATATAGAATACACCAGCAGCCCTAAAGGAAGTTATGAAAAAATATCAACTTGCATTAACAGGTTTTTGAGTTTAAAGAACAAGAAAAAGCAACGAATTTCTGCAATTTCAGAAGCAGAAGCTCTATGAAACAAGAAATCCACAGCCAATATGAAAGATTACATTCTTGACACAAAAATAAAGACCCAGATTTCTCATGCGAATGGAGATAAGACCCGTGGCCTGCAAGGATAAAATGATGAAATCTTCAACATGTATTGAAGCCATGTCCAGGAGAATGAAATATTCAGAGCAAATGATCATGGATTTTACACAAAAAGGAGAAAATACAGAGCTTCTAGGTTTTAATCACAGACTTTTTAGAGAATAAAACAACAAAAATTGAAATTTCTTACTAAAATATAAAACAAAGCTTATACATTGTATTTGTTACTGATAAACAGGAAGAATCTCAAGTTCTTCTATGTCCAAAAGGGTACCTGTTGAAGATGTTATTTCAAACTCTGGAAATGCATGCAAACTCGTGGTGAAAAACTCAATCCTAGCTACTCCAATGGCGACATCATTCAACAAATATGGAGAATGCATTGATAGTGAAACACCAAAGAAATGCATTAGAAAATATGGCATTGGCCGCAGTTGTATAAGCCAAAAGATGCTTCAAAATGGTAAGGAATGGCCGTTCTTGTGAAAAAATCATACTTACCATGGGTTTTCTGTAGAAATCTTTGAAGAAATCACTCAAGAAACTCTAGATTTACCAGAATATCAAGCTTGAGCCCTAGCTCATGGCGGCGTAGCAAAGGGCTTCCAGAAAAAGCATAATATAAAATGAATGAAATGATTTAGGTTTTGATGCTTCTTTCCTTGCCCTAGCTCGAATGAGAACATTTTTGACTTAAGTTCTCTGAAAAATTAAAATCATTTCATTCAAATTATTCCCCATGGTATTAACTTATTAAGTCAATTAAGCTAATGATTTAAATGACCCGTGAGGTTTTGAAGTCTGACTTCAAAAGTATCTTCTGATTTTGAAATATAGAGTTTACCCTCACTTAATACTTATTGCATGGAGTTAGGAGAAAAAAAAAATAGTAAATGTAAATTAAATATTAAAGGTAATGTTTTATTACCTTAGTATTTAACATATAAATGTAAAAGGTGGAACTATCGGATATTAAATATTAAAATAATCATTGAATGATTATTTTTAATATTTAATCAAATGATTGTCTTTTCAAATCCATGTAAAGGATGTAAGTGAAAGCCAACTGAAGGTTGATAACAGTTTAAAGACTGAATTCATGCAAAATATGGAGATTATTAGCACTTTGCTTCAGTCCCATATCAGTTTTGAAGATATTTTGATCATGCATATCGAGAGGATGAGTTTACAGCATGTTGAGTTCAGTTCACTTCAGTTGCGGGCCCATTTTTCGAGGCTTTTTGCTTTTGCTTGTGAGAGGCATTTCAGAGAGATTTTTTCATTCTTAGATCACTTTTAGTGCCATTTCCATGCATTCAGAGACATTCTCTAGTTACTTTTCAGTTGTACACATTGTGACTACGAGTTGGAACTTGAGTGCACTCATTTTTGCATGAGTTTGGGCCTTCTTTTTGGAGATTTTTTATTTCTGCTCGGGATTTGCCTTGGAATTATCATTTTTACACTGAAATTGACTTTCAGTTTCACCTTTATACCTTGGAGAGGTTTTTTGTATAAAGTGATATGACTTAATCATTTTTCACTAGTTCTTGTTTTTCAGCCTTTGCATTCTGCAAAGAGAAATATCATGTAACTCAGTTTTCAGTTTTCAGATTAATACAGCAGCAGGTTTACAGGTGTAATGACCCCTTTCTAGTGGAATCACTTAAACCCGGATCTTGCATTCAAAGTGTTTCTCAAAGAGACGTTAGAAGCTTTAACGATCAATAAATTTCAGTGATATTATCTAATAAGACCAAAGATGATATGAACATTTCATACTTGTCAAAGGGTTACTCATTTCTTCCTTATCACTCTTATGAATGATCCTTCTATCTTATATTTCATAAGTACATTAAGGTAGATATTAAACGACTATCAAGATCCCACAGATGATATTCTATTGTATCATTTATCATCATAGTGAATAGGGTCATTATCTCAATAATTGCTGCAAGCATCATTATTGTGTAATCGCATATAAAGTGTATATATAAATACATATATACATACTCATGTATGCAAATATATAAACTCTAATTCTTACTAATTACTTCTATATATATTGATTCCATACATATATTATAATCATTATTAATTTTATATATATATATTTTGATATATATTTATTTATTTATTTATAAATTAACAATCATAATAAACTTACCTTAAAAACAGCATACCTCTGATTTATGACTGATAGCTTGCTCACAGTGATTTTAGTATAGATCATCTTTATTCCCCTTTGTAATTCTCCTCATCTTCCTTATATATATCTTTCCTTTCTCTTACTTAATAAATTCTATCTAGATTTTATTTTATGTTTGAAATAAAATGATAACAATTATGAAACCTATGCTACATAATATAATCTGAAAGACATAATGAATCAGCAAGCCTACTTTATGCAGCTTACAGACTTGTATTATTTCTGAGTATAGTCGAATATTCTTATTCTAGTATATCATTTCTTTTTCCCATCGATCTCCCGATAGGCACCTCTCTTCCAGCTCTCAATGTGTTCCATCGTGGTTTTGATTATTCTTTTCCTTTTCATTTTGTGCTCCCTTTATCCTTCTTTTCAGATGTGGAAGACACCTAAGGAAACTTGGGAAGAAAGAACGTGCTTATTTTGTAATAAGAGAGTGGTGGAAACGGAGTGGCACTTCGTTATGGAATGCACAGCGTACGAAAATATCCGTAATCAGTACTCAAGTATTTCAGATGTGGGCAATATGCAGCAGTTATTTGAGGAGGATAAGATAAATCAGACGGCTAGCCTTCTAGTCAAAATTAATAGCAGGAGATCTGATTTGGAGAAGAGTTTGGAGACAAACTAAGTTGTTGGCCTCGGTCCCATATCTGTTTAGTCTCGTGGACGTCATTAAAATCTTTCTTTCTTTCTTTCTTTCTTTCCAACCTCCTTTTATGTCTCCTCTCATTCGTTGCCTATTCTCCAATATCTATCGCTTTCTTTAGACCTGTCTTTTTCCTTACTCTCTCCCTTCATTCGTCATTCACATCATATATATATTTTTAGACAAAGGGCATATTGGGAAAAGATCCCTTTATGCTGATTGCTTTTTATTTTTTGTCTTTTATTCCCATCGTATCCCTCCTAAACCCAGCAATGCTTTCCCTTAAATATAAGTTGTGCTGTGAGGAGACGTGTCCCTCCAACTCAACATACAAACCCACCCGATGCCTTTTGAATGCATCTCTTGAAGCACTTTGTGATCGCTACCTTTTAATCATCATAGGTCTTAGGGAAAGTGGTCAGAAATATTCATACTAAAGTCTTTAATATTTATTGATAGTTATGTTTATGATTTATGGTTATTATTTAATGAACATTTTATAATATTATTATTAATAATTATAATGATATTTCAGTTTCTGTTTATTTAATTATTTTTTTCATGTTTATCATATTCACTTTAACATTCTTCATTTATATTATTGTTTATTTTATTTGTTTCTTTATTCTTGTAATTGTTATAATAGCAATTACTAATAACAATTTCTGTTGTTTTATTTATGTTATTTGTATCATAATTATAATACTACTTATGATAATCATGATTATGATAATAGTAATTAAATGGTAATTATGAAGTTGCTAATACTTATATTTATATTTGTAATATGTATTTGGTTATTTATTCTATCTATTTATTTGTATTTCGATGTTTTAGTAATTTTAATGTCCCAATTCAAGGACATGACAACAGGTTCATTTTGTATCATTTTGCAAAGATTCCTTCGATTTCGGTGAAATCAAAAGTCTGCCTTGTCATTATGATGTTTTTATGAATGATTTGATGAGGTTTTACTATGTTTAATATCAAAACCTTTAAAATTATTGTCTCATTTATATTTGCATGCGTTCAAAATAGTGAAAATCACAGGTCTAGGTTTGTGTAACAGAATAATCTATTCTTCTTTGCTGAGAAAACTTTGTTTTCCTTCAAAGGTGGTTTATTCAAGCCTTCCTTAGAATCATTTTTGTGGTCAAACTATCGAATTGACTTGTGTGGATAGTTTTTCTGAAGTTCATTGTGAATCATAGTTGCAAGTCTTTATCAATTAGTTGTATCATCGTCAATTTACGGTTTTACGTACATTTATTACAATCCTTCTATCCCTTTTCCAACACAAGTTACCCAGTTATCAATTTGAGAATCATATAGGAACCAGCCTAGAATCTGGAGGTCTATCTTTGCCATAGGAATACCCATAGCTTGAAGATAGTTCCCATGTTTCAACAGATTGTTGAGTTTAACCATTCAAACATTCGGGTGCAATCTGTTTGACAACACTGATTGCAGGTCACAACTGACCGATCAGTCCCATTCATCACGGTCTATCACCTCATCCAAGAACTAGTTGATTGCACCATCTTCTGGTACTTTGACGCTGTCCACGATGATAACCTGCCTCTTTAACTCTTTGTCACCATACTTGATTGTTTGCATGTATTCTTTTACATCTTCAGTTGCCCTTTTGAAACTAGCTATAATCACTGAGATGTGATCCAACTTAGATGCCACAGGATCTCCTTCGAGATTATCATGAATCAGCTTCTCAAACTTGGCTTGTACTGTATCAAGTTCAACATATGTGCCATTCTCAAGAAGATAATGACACGGGATCTGAATAACAAAGCCGTTGATGAGTGCAAGAGCTCTGACAACGTTATCTCTGAGTGTATTCAACCTGGTAGAGATCTTCTCATATGTGTCCATCCTGAAAAAATGCTGCTCTCTCCAAGCGAAGATCTTATTTTTCTCTTCATCTTCTTCCATGGTGTCATATGCAACTGCTAACTAAGATATGAGAATGCGATCCTTCGCCATGCCTTCCGATACTGCAATCTCAAGCGACTAGATTCCCTGCCGAAGTCCATGTGCATCACTCCTCAACTGATATAACTCTGCAAGAAGATTCCGACCTGTAACAACGAAGCTTTCAACC
Organism: Sequoia sempervirens; assembly: GCA_007258455.2. Lineage (NCBI taxonomy): Eukaryota > Viridiplantae > Streptophyta > Pinopsida > Cupressales > Cupressaceae > Sequoia > Sequoia sempervirens. Next base: position 8,555 of record VDFB02346063.1, on the reverse strand, counting down.
TAGTTGTCTAGAAGTTTGCCATGATTGACTAACTGATCCAACTTCTATTGTTCTGTAGGTGTACTTTGTGGAAGAACAGGTGCAATACTTGGATTTCCATGAACAAGATCAAAGATATATTGTCGAAGTTGAATGTTTTCAGCCTTAAGAAGTGCTTTATCTTCTCCATCCTTCATGACACGTTCTTCAAGATCATTTGTGACAATATTGAGAAGGCTCACTTCTGTCTTTCGAGTGGTTTTGCCAAGATTCGCTTTGACGAAGGTAAAGTCACCAACCTCAACCTCATCCAGGCTCTTACCCACTGGTGGCGTGACAACTTCTATGACGATCTCTGATTTTGGAGTCTTCTCAACATGCACCTGCTTCTTGATTTTCTTGTTTGACCTCCCCTGATAAGGTTCGCCAAATCCAGACAAATCAAGATGATATGAAGGCTCTCGCCTCTGTCTTCCCAAAGATCTCTCGAGCCAACAAGAGTGAACAATATTATCAGCTCGAGGAGAGACTGCCCCTGATGTATCAGCCTGTGTAGGGTCAACCGTCTCTAGTGCTACTTGAACTGGTGGTTCCGACTCTGAGTCTATATCAATAGGATGCACATGTGGTGCACATGGCGAACTAGGAGGTGAAAGATGTGGTTCAGCCTGTATGACTATCTCTACTGGAGTCTCAGGCACCTTTTCTACTTGTTTCTGCTTTCGTTTGCTAGTGTTCTTCCCCTTTGTGTTTTCGCTGAGTCTAACTCCTTTAGGCGGCTTCAAGATAAGCTTAACCTGAGGCCTTGACCTCGAGGTAGAAGGTAATGATGAAAATCCTACTGGTGGCTCTGACATTGGCACTGCCTTGCGCTTTCTTTTACTCTCCATGAACTGTTTGCTAGTCTTGATAACTAATTTAGACACGTCCTCAATGGAAGTAATCTCCTTGGCGTACTAATTTGGTGAGCGAAGTGGCTGGCGAGCAACTTGATCTTTGACATACGAGCTAATTAGAACCTCTCCGTCATCATCTGACAGACCTTCAACATCCTTTGATGAATAATCAACAATCTGAATAATAGTAAGTCTGTAGTGATGACATCGATGGACTTCAAATTCATCCTCCCAATTTTCCCAAAAATCCTCAAGTGCTAACTTATGTGCAATCCCTCGCTCTAACCTAGCTGCATAATGACCCAAAGGATCATAAGAATGCCTCTCGATGTGGTACTTGAGGTTGAATTTCTCAAACTCGGTCGTCATAAACTTGCAATCAGCCGCAGTCCTGCATGTGTAAATACCCCATCCGAAAGGAAAGGAAATTGCTGACTTATGGCGGCTATGAAGATAAGAGTGAACATGTTGAGCTTGTCTGAGAAATTCCATGAAAAGAACTCTGTCTGACGGGTATCTAGGTAACATTAGAGGCTCTTCGACATAACCATAAACTCGAATATATGTGAAAGTGAGGAATTGAATAAACCAATCCGCCCAACTCTCCATAGCTGATCTAGCCTATAATGAAATTCGAATGTGCATTTCATTGTCGAGATCCTTGACTATCCTCATGAAAAAGTGATCATTCACTGTCTTGAAATCCTGTTCAGCCTTAGAAAACTCGAACTGAGAGTAATACTCGTGAACATGCTGAACACCAAGAGTCTCGTTAGTCTTCAGGTGTCTGAAATTGCCTTGAAAAGAAACCAAGTAGACCAAGTAAAACACCATATGAAACTCGTGGATTTTGAGGAATCCAATAATCTGTTGGTGAAGGCACTCGCTGATCAACATGGCCCAGTCATAGTGCTCTGTACCATCAAGGATGCTAGAAATGATGTAAAACATCCATGGTTGGAAAGTACTAGCCTCCTCCTGACCTATAACTCGATTGAGTAGAGTTATCAAAACAACAACTTCATCTTTAAATTCGCCATGACCAACCTTTTTGGGCATGTTGGTCTTCTGTATTTTCAACCATCTCTGAGCAACTTTCCTTTGTGATCGCTCTTGATCTTCATACCATATCTTCTCAAAAGCCTCAATGACTACAGTGAAATTGTCTGAACGAGGAGGAATAGCGAAACATTTTTCCACGTCCCTCGGCTTAAGGCTGTATATGACTCTCCCATCAGCTGATCTGATTTGTTGTGTGGACGAGTCGTAATGCTTGATGCAAGCAAGAACAAACTCGAGATCGAAAGCTGTGACAGGAATAGATGTTGCTGCCAACAAACCTAGAGCGTTCAAGATTCTTCAATGTATTGCTGCTAATGCCCTCTAAACTACTCAAGTTAACCACCGGATAGACATGACCTAAGTCTGTGTCTGAAGTTTTTACAAAATTATGCATCAAGACCGATTTGGTCTTATAATCTATGAGATTGAATTGCATTTTGAAAATGAGGACTTTTGATTGTGAAGTCGGGTATGTTCGGACAATTTTCCGAAAAGGCTGAAAAAGCTCTGGACAAGGCTAAAAATAGCTTATGGCGGGAAAATTTTCCAGAATTTTTCTGAAATGTGGGTTTTGTGCAGAATTTAATTCTAAGCAAACCCAAATCAATAAAAATTCGAGAAAAATGAGTTTTAGCTAGGCATGTAGAGGTTTTTCAGTTTAGAAAAGCAAGGGTTCTAGAGCTCGCTCAGGGCAATTTTTCCTAAGAAAATTGGGAACATGGGTTTTTTGCAAAATGGAAATCTAAGGCAACCCAGATAACTCAATTTTGAAAAAGAAATGTCTTTGACCCACATGCAAAGGAATTCTCGGAAAAAAGCACATAGCTTTAGAATAAAGTTGTGGGGCAATTTTCTCAAAAAAATCTAAGACATGGGTTTCGCTGTTGTTGCTGAAGAATGTGAACCCAAATGATCAAACTCTGAAAATTTTTCCGTTTTCTTTGACATGCGAAGAATACCTAAGATGAGAATAGAAGAAATTAGACAGAAGATAGAAGTTTGTTTTTTGTTTATTTTGCTTCTATAGAAAATCGCCGATGCTTGGCTGAGATTTGATGAAACTTGCATTCAAATGAAAAATGAAGTCTGGAATATCCTTCTTCTGAACAAACTGAATCTGTTGCTACGAAGAACACTGAAATCTGACACCTGTAGCACTTTCAAAACCTTGTTTGCTCAAGAAAGGCGTATTTCTTCTTGCTTGAATGATGAATAATGGACGCCTAAGTCTGAATAAATAGGAATTTATCATTAAAGGTGTGATAAATACAAGCTTTTCCTAAAAATGGCGTTTGTCTTCTGATTGGTCCTCTAAAACCAACGCCTAGCCTGTGATTGGCTTTCAAAATAGTTAATTGAATGGACAATTTGCTCTAAATAAAGCACCACCCTTAAGACTTGTCATAAAATAAAGCGCTATGCTTTAATATCTTGTCATAAATAAAACGCCATCTTCAAGACTTCAGTTAAATCTAAAGCGCCATGCTTTAATATCTTGTCATAAAATAAATAAAGCGCTATGCATAAGTCTTCAGTTAAGACTTGACATGCACTTCAGTTAAGTCAACATGCAAAATAATAACTCTACATGCAAACCAGTTAACTGGACATGCAAATCAGTTAACTTGACATGCAAGACTGAAAAAACACCTGACATGCAAAGGTGTTAACTGAAGATGTAAACCCAGAAATCGTCCACTTTAACTCAAAGTCGAATTTCAAATATTAAAATAATACTTAAAAATCCTCTTATAGGGTGCACGAGTTATCTTGAGTTTGAAAAAGCAACTTTTGACTTTTGGTGTTTTTCTAGATAGCCATTTTTCATGAAAATTGGATTTTGAACCTCTTCGGAGCCTCTGTTCAACCCCTGACTCTAATTGACTGACATCACCGATTGACTGGCTGGCAATTGCATTGCAGAGTAGGATAAAAACTAACCTAATCACTCCTTGAGACTGTAAATCATAAAACTAAGATCTGAGGGCTCAAAAATCCAAGCACCCTTTACAAAAGCTGCACTTTTTCTTAGACAGCCATTTTTCATCCTTTCCTTACGAAGGTAAACTTGAATCCTTCGTAACTTCTATTTGGAAAAACTTCAGGACTGAATAACTGGCTCAGTGTGGAGCTGGCTCCATTCCACACAACTTCAAGAGAGCACTTCCTCTGAAAACATCATCTGGAGGTTGAAAATCAAGGGCGCGTTTTTCAAAATGTGCTCCTTTTACTCCAGAGTAGCCATTCTTTCAACTGGCTAAAAATATTACTAAACCTCCGGCTGTAGGCTGCTGAGTCATCTTCTGATCTGACAGAGATAGGCAACGGAGAGATGAACATAACACGGATAGGATAACCATCTGAGATCACCAGAAAAGAGGCATTCAAGGGTCCAAAAGCTTGGGCGCCTTTTGAAAAATGTGCTCTTTTGCTTTTCCCTCAGACCTTCTGACCAAGATTTAACCCCGCATTTGTCTCGTGTTTCCAGCTTCTCAACAACTCCGATTGACGTGTTGACGGATGCAACGCGGAGCTAGACTAGGCGTGAAACAAACCTCAAAGATGTCATTTAATCAAAAGCCTTGATCCGGTCCCTCAAAAAGATGGGCGCCCCTGAATTAGAGGCGCGCTTTTCCTTCCAGTGTTAAATCATTTTTTCATTCTTCCTCGTTATTCGCTGAATCTCCCGTAACAGGAGCTAAACACGTCTTGTTGACTGTCTGGATAGCTCATTGCGAAGTTGATAGGATCTCAGACAAATGTTTTTGGAAGTGATAAACCTTAAAAACAAAATCTGGACCTCCAAAAGCTAGGGCGCCTTTTTGAAAAGTGCTCTTTGCTTCAGAGTTAGAAAAATTTGATGATTTTCATCTTGATTTTGAATTTATCCAAAATTCTCCAATATCTTCATGACATCAGACTGATTCAAAGTCCATACTTAAATTACCCCAAAAACAAACTTCTGACATCATTTAACTAGGTTTAAACAATTTTAAGCAAAATGCCTTAGTGAAACAAAAATTTGGTTTGGGTACAACAATTATGAAACCGCAAATTGAAGCTTTGATGAAGAATAGTAGTGATTCTTGAATTAGAACCACTCCAATCTAGCTAGGGATTATCTCTCAAATCCAAAACTAGAAATCCAATGAGGGTTTTTGTCATAGTTGTAGGGAGAGGCGTCTTCGACCCCCTGGGACACGTCTCGGGGATTGGGACGTGCCTCTTGTATCGGAGATGTTCCCAATCTAGGAAATATTTGACTAAAACAAAATAGAAAAAAAAAATCTCAATCACAGCGCATGATATCATTTTTGTCCCTGTTTGCTTCTCATGCAAGCTTATTTTCGATCATCAACTATATTTTTCCATGTAACCAGGGATATTTGATAGCTTTTTTCGGCATATCATGTAATGTCCCCTTCTCAAGCATGATCTTTTCTGTTGACCGTTGGCCAATTCTGGAGACCCGTAGGCTACTTGGGGGTGAAATTAGGGTTTCTTGTTTGGAGGATGCTTTTTGCTCGTGAATTGGTGATTGAACTGTGGATTCCTTCTGGGTTTTTCATGAGCTTCGCGGTGATGTGTTTTTCTTGGCATTCCGAGCACTTTCATGAATTTACTATTTTTAGTAAATTCTATTTCTAGCAGTGGTCCTGTTGGGTTCGGCACAGTTGGCTCTCATCTTCAGTCAGTCCAGTTGGTTTGATCAATCTTGACCTTGGGAAGCATTTTTTGGTGAGATAATTCCAGTTGATTTAAAAATGTTATATTTTAATATTGTGATCCCTTAGCCTAGTGAAACAACTTTAAGTTGTTCTTAAAAGGGGGACTTTGAGGGGTGGCGCCTCATGGAGATATTTCATTATGTTCTAAGGTTCAAAAATCAATGTTTGAAAATGGACGTCATCTTGTGGAGGAGCTTAATTCTAAATTAAAGTCAAATTATCTTGAGGAAAATGGGACGCCATCTTTGGAGGGAAAAAGGAGTTATTTCAAATTTGAAAAGTTAGGGTTTCTAGAAGATTCTGGAGAGTCTTCACAAAGTTATAAAAGGAGGTCTTGGGTCTTCATTTGAATTATCTGATATCTTGAGTAATGTTATGCTGCCGAAATGGTAATGGACTGCTTCGAGGAATGAATGCCTCCTAGCTTGGCTCGACTTCGTGCTTGTGAGATAGGACCTAGTGGAGAGGTTTGCTTGCTTTTGAGTGATTTTGTAGTGAGTTTGCTTTGTAGCTGTTATCCCTTCATTGTAATCCTTATATTTACAAAATAATCAAAAATCTGGAGTTGTTGGTTTGTGTTGCAGATTGGAGTTTTACCTCATATGTCTTTGTGTGATTTTATTTTGGTTCTGGGTAGTTTACCCATGCATTTGCTAGACAAGGGTGCCCCTCTCAGTGAAGTTTGGGATTTTTTGAAGAAGTCTACAATTTATTAAGGCAAAATCGCCCCTCCTTGCAGTCGTACCATTATGTTTTCCTTGGGATTTGTGTCAAAAAATATTAAGGGATTTTTGTGAGGGTTTTTCTGTCCAAGATTGGTCGCCATCCTTCTAGTGATGCTCTGCATTTGATTTAAGGTCAATAGGGTTAGAAATGAGTGAGTTATGGCGTAATTTGATAGTTCTCAGGAGGCTGTCTGTTATTCATGCTGTTGATCACTATACTGCTTTTGATATAGGCTATCATTTAGAATTGTTATGTTAAAGTCTTAATAGCTATTATGGAAGACATATTTAATGTTGCAGCAATTTAAAGTTCTAATTGATCCTTGTGCATTCTACATTTCATTGTAAGCCGAACAGTAGTACTGTCAACATTTCTCTTAATCTTGTTCTTCCTACTTTGTAATGCCCACTAAATAAGTGGAAGAGGGCCTGCTTGTCACTGCTTACTTTGACTTGCATTGTAATTTCAATATCTCCACCATATGGTCGCCTCATTTCCATCCGGATTGGGCAAAGCATACCCTGTGTTGAGTTACTTTCCATTGTACTGATAGGGATCCTCCTCGACTATGCACGCCCATCCGGGCGACCTCGTTAGGGGGTTATTTCAGTTGTGCATTGTATCGAGATCCTACCCATATGCTAAACACCTGCCCATCTCGGGATCCTGGTGTACATCCTTGGTTAGAGTTGAATTCTGCATTGTTTAGTTATTTGCTAACCCTAACGGGTGCATGTTGTTTGTAATCGCATTCCAAAAAATTAAAAAAAAATTGGCTCGGAATATTTCAGTGGTATCAGAGCCACGCATCCTGCCATCCTGTGAAACAAACCGTCTATGAGTGACAAAGAAAAGAGATACTTAGCAAGAGAAGACAAGAAGGCTGCAAATCTGTTTTAGTGGCATCAGGCTCCAAAAGGTCAGACAGCATCAGAAGTTTTGAGGGCTCATTGGGAGTCTTCTTAGGAAACAGAAATGGGGGATAATGAGAGGACATCGGGTGGTAACAGAGATGATAGTGGGAAAGGAAGAGAAAGTTCGATAAGTCCGGGAAAGAGGTTCGAGAGGAAGATGGATGCCTTAATGAATATGGTATCTTTCATGATGGGGAAAGTGGGTCAGAACCCAATTCCACAGAACAATTCAGGACATAGGGGAGAACACAGTGCCACCAACCAGCATAATGGACATGCTGCTCAACCTACTTCAAACAGCACATACATTTCTTCCAGGCCATTCAAACCCACCTTCTTCGCACCAGTAAACCCTCAACCTAAGCCAGAAGAAAATGCATCATTTGTGGAACAGTTGAGACTCGGCCGTGCTAAGTATGATTCTCTCCCTGATGAAATTAAGATAGATATGTCTTACAATGATTTCATGGATCATAAAAGGAAGAATAAAGGACAAGGAAGGCATTATGAACAAAGGAGGTCAGCAGTGCAAGGGGATTTGCATCAAGCTATCAACAAGGTTATGCTTCCACACTTTGATGGGAGTGACAACAGTTCAGCAAGAGCTTGGATACAGAAGATAGACAACTATCTAGCTCTTAGACCCATGGCAGAAGAAGAGGCGATTAAGTTCGCTACGCTACACATAGATGGGGTGGCGCACAAGTGGTGGTACCATGGCCTAGTCACTTTAGGTCATGGGTCTATCACTACCTATGATGAGTTCACCAATAGGCTCATAGAGAGATTTGAAAAAAAAGATCCTAAAGTGCATTTCAGAGAATTGGCACAGCTTAGTAACATGGCACAAATTGATGCCTACATAGCTGAGTTTCAGAGACTCTCAGTCATGGTCACAAGAATCACTGAGAGGCATTTGGTGATCCTATTCAGTGAAGGATTGATGGAGCCACTCAAGGGTTGGATTAAAGCTTTTGATCCACCCTTCCTACAGGAGGCAATGAAGAAAGCAAGAAACATGGAGTGGGTTGCTCCTAAAGCAAAGTTTCAATCCAAGCCATCATTTCACAAAGGGGATAAAGGAAAAAGACCTCATCAAAGACCTCATCATAAGGAGTTCAAATAGCATAAACCTCATGTCACAAGATTGGATCCAGAGACACTTAACGAACTCAGAAGAAAGGGGTTATGTTTCCGGTGTAGAGAAAAATGGTCTCAAGATCATGTTTGCCCAAAGGGAGTCAAATTTC